>VCJI01002821.1:8274-18297 GCA_024139395.1 Backusella morwellensis | reverse complement strand
TTTTTTTTTTTTTTTTTTTTTTTTTTTTTGTCAACTGCAATCCACAATGCTAATGGCAAAAATGGCTCTCTGTGATAATAAATGTTCCAGAATGGATACTTTTGGTATCTAGCTACATCTAAAGGCTATTGTCTTCTACTATTGGACGCTGTCAAAACAGCTTTCCTTCCCTTTTTGTGTATCTTGGTTCCTTTTATTTTGCATGTATTTATTATTAGTCAAATCCAATTGCCCGTAGGGATCGGGATTCAACCCTGATATAATATTTATTAAATAAAATGACTGCTATTTTCACCGTATCTTGGTTCTAAGATCTATACTACTGTTTTAGTCAACTATGATCTAGATATTACTGTTTTAGTCAACTCAAAAAGTCTAAAAAATTCTACATTAACTCATGCCATCATTTCAGAGACACCTATTTTCTTCTATTGTTCAATCTCTCAGGTGCACAAAAACTGAAAAATGGGATATTTACTGTTGCTTTTATACAAAGACTAATTATTTTAGCTGAGGTAAAAAATGTATAATCCCTCGATTTATAAAAAGATGAGTTGGGGGTAATAGCACGGTAATTGACACCAATCCATGAACCAAAAATATATTGGGATTTTAAGGAAACTAGAATATAGCCCCAATAGTAGAAGTTATGCACATTTTCTATCATAGTGTATTTTCTAATAGCTGTTAATAAAAGGCGAAGAATGTAGCTGTAACATTGCAGTAATATTATAAGATAGTATCTAGTTATGTTACCATGAGCAAGAGCATGTTATATCCAGGTAGTTACATTATACTATTGAGTTAGGTCTTAGTCGCGCATTACCATTTATGTTTCCAATTTTACTACTACTGCGTTTGTTGTATTAACCTTTCGGATATACAAAAATGACGTTCCTAGATTTGACTAGTTTTCTTGTAATAAGAGCTTTTCATGTATCTGTGATATCAGCATGAAAGATAACCTAGTTTATATTTCATATTCTTCAATACATTGCTACTAACGACCGGTATTCTTATGATCATTATCACAAAAAGTTAGATTAACAAGGTCTGTTTTAAGTTCAAGTCATTTCTATATACACAAAGGTCTTAAATTGGAAAAGAAGTCGGCCTTGTCAAATCAAAAAGAAAAAAAAAAAGGAGAAGTCATCCATTTTGTATTAGTGCGCTGTGCTTCAAATCTATCATCTTATTGACAGGACAAGAAAATCTTATTAAATTTAATACGAAGGCGTCACATGCATAAAAAATACTTTTTCTCTCTCTTTTATTTATTTATTTTGTTGTTGCTTTACTCTTTCATAAAAAAAATAAAAATATGGGAATCGCAGGTTTATTGCCTTTTCTTGAAAGTGCCAAAAGAGACGTTAATCTTGAAGATCTCGCTGGAAAGCGAGTAGCCGTGGATGGTCATTGCTGGTTACATGCCGCAGTTGGCGTCATGAAAGATGAGCTGCTAGAGGGAACTACGGAACCTGTGTAAAGTACAGCACGGTGTGTTTACTGCCATAGCAATACTAACAATGGTTTTTTAGATATTTAAATTATATAAAATTTCGTCTCTTCCAATTATTAAAGCATAAAATCATCCCGATCATTGTCTTTGACGGACAGTCTGTGCCTATTAAAAGTGGTATCAGTGAAGATCGTAAAAAGTAAAAGTATATTTGTATGTATTTATTGACAAACTTTACTTATTTTGTTTATTCATAGAAAGAGGGAAATCGCAAAGGAAAAGGCAGAACAGTTTAAAAAGGAGAATAAGCTAGTTGAGGCACGTAAACAACTTGAACGTACACTCAAAGTGACAGAAGACATGATTCACCATACTATTAAAGTAAGATTTAAATTGTATTTTGTTTATATTGGCTTTACTAAATCACAGAAACAAGTTACTCGATCAATACCGAGTCAAACACATCATCGCACCCTTTGAAGCCGATCCACAATTAGCTTATCTCAGCTTGACAAACCAAGTTGAAGCCATTTTCTCTGTCGATTCTGATCTTTTAGTTTTTGGGTGTAAACAAGTTATTTTCCCAAAGAGAGGAGCCCAAGGGAAAGGCTATTATTCGATAAAACAAGACGATATTTTCAAAGTAAAGGAAGGACCAGCGGATGAGCTGGAAGAAGCATCCAGTCGTAGAGTCTTTGTCGATTTAACAAATTACGATAATACAAAGCTGAGGCACGTATGCATTCTCTCTGGTTGTGATTATCTCAAGTCGCTACCCAAGGTGGGACTTAAAACTGCATTTTCCTCATTAAAGAAGAGCAATCATAACATTGATCAGACCATCAAGGGGCTCTGTCAAGGTAGAAATCATGATGCCGATAAGTATATGGCTGGTTTCAGAAATGCCAATGCAGGATTTTTATATCAGCATGTGTTTGATCCAAGAACACGCACGTATACTAGAATGAGTGATTTGCCTGAGCTTGTTGATTTTGATTTGGATGTATTGGGCGAATCTCCTGTGGGTAAAGATATACCGTTGCTTAGATCTAATGATACCATTGCTGTTACTGTTACAGAGGAAAGCGAACAAGTGGTACCGGTGAAGGAAGAGGAGAAAGAGGAAGGGACTGTCAAGGTAATACATACATGGTTACCATGGCAACAATAATGCATACTAATATATATTTCTATGAAGGTCGAGGAGGTAGCACTGGAAAGTATTATGGGAAAATTAGAAGCACTTCAGATCAAACAAACATCAGTATCAGTGTCAGCAGCAGCAGCAACATCAAAATCATCATCATCATCACAACCATCATCCAATGTTCAAATTAGTAAAACCACTTTATTGAATATCAAGACAACCAACCATAAAGATAATGATGCCGATAGCATTTCAAGCTTAGAGGAAGGATTCTACAACTTAACAAATGAAGAGGAGAATCAATGGGATGCACTTGCAGAGCAACTCGAAACGATGTATATTCGATCCACAATGGAAGCAGAGGAATGCGTTGTTGTTGATGAACTTGTAGTTGAATCACTTGCCGCAAAATGGAAAGGGAAACAATTAGAAAAAGAATGTTTAAAGTAAAAAAAAATGGATATCTTTCTATTATCAAATTCGTCAATAAAACTTGTTCAATGATTATAATTAAGAAGTCGTGTCATCATTGACAATAGGGTCTTGTTCTTCATTCTCCTTCTTTGGATGAACCCAATGATCCTTTGCTATCTGATCAATAGCAAGTGAATGTTGTATTTCACTCAATGTCTTTACAGAACTTAGTATTTCCAGTTTTCTATACATATTTTTAGTATTATTGCAAGCTTTATGTTTAGCTTATATTCGCATTTACTTTTCAAGTAATTTATCAAGCATTTTGCTACTTTTTTCGAGTGATGCTTTTGTGTTCTTTGATAGGCTGTCGACTTGAATAAATGATTTTGCACTCTTTTGATTGATGTCGTGTACTTCTGAAAACTTTATCATGTTCTTCTCTTTTATTATTAACAACAAACTTGTCCACAGGCTCATCTTTTATTACCTTTAACGAGTCTCCCCATTCTTCAATGGCACTTTCCGTCTTGGAATGACATTCTTCCTTTGCAGTAAGAAAACTATCTTCATTCATAGAACTGTTGCTTTTAAAGCTTCGATTGCTGTGAGATGGCGTTGGTGTGGGTAATAAGCGACTTTGCATCTTTGATTAAGAAGAAAGAAAGGCAAAGAATAATAATAGTCAAATGTCTCACATGACCTTTCTCGAATCAAAAAAATGCCTGACTGGAAAAAAAAAAGTTTTTCTCCAAAAATAAAATACGCATTACGTAAGTTTTTGGCTGTGTGCATTAATAATAAAACGGCATAATATTTATAATCCAAGGTTATTGTTACATTTCTATTGATTCAAAAGGATAATAAGAAAAGTAATAACTGTGGTACTTGTCTCATAACGATGGCATACTTTTTGAAATACATGAAATACATGAAAGAGAGAGAGAAAGAAAGTCCATGGTTAGTATTTCATGATTTTCTCATATTAATAAAGCACTATGTCATTATCATTGTGAGTCATCAACAACTAAAAAACAAAGTCATATGATGTGGGTGTGGCTCTCCTCTCACAAGAACGGCTTGCAAATCTCTTTCCCCATTGGTTAATAACTATATTTGGTAATTTTTTTCTATATATTTGTTGCCATGGCAGTTGCTGCCAAGCAACAAACACAATTTCAATAATATCAGTCAGATTTTTATTTTAATAAATGGCACAGCAGGGCTTATTAATAATAATAACATCATTATTGTGTGTGTATATTTTACCCAGTGGCTTACGTGATGTTTCAAATCGTATATTTAAGCGTTTCTTAATTATGCCAAGGAGATATATAGTAAACCAGTCATCATTTTATCATTATTATTTTAATAATAATAATATCATAACAAAAGCAGCCTCCTTTAGTATAATAATACACTACTAAGAGCAAGAAGGTGATACGTCATTTAGGAAATGATGATTTATATGAGTTTAATTGATTAACCGACATTGTCCGATTGCAATAGTAATAAATAGCCCTGGTTCACCGTGTTGATAGACAAATGTGAGAAATGTAGAATGCTGACAAGATTTTTATGGAGAAAAAGATTACTAATTACGTAAAAATGATTTACATTAAAAAAAAAACAATAAGCAAAAGGTACTGGCTGAATTGGAGAAAATTGATAGGTTCACGCATGTGGCTTACCTATTATAACTTGTATTTTATATATAATTTTTGTTTTTTTTTCACTTTTATCATTCTCTTTTTCCATCTTATTTTTAGATTTCCGAATTATATAAAAAATACTTTTTTATTTTTATAGAGAAAAAGATTATTATTTCTGTTACCTTCATCTCTTTTTGAAACTTACAATACAACACAAACACTCTACATTACAAGTCAATAAAATTAGTCAACATTTCTTACTTACATCAAGAACAACAGCAGCAGCACAAGAAGAAGAAAAAACAATACAAAGAAAGCTAGCAAAAATGGAAAGCGCTACTTATTCACCACCACCAGCCACTGGTGCTCTTATTTACAAACACAAGAAACCCTCTCACCATCTCTTGATTCGTGAGATTAAGCGACTCCGTGCAGAGAATGTGAGTTTGCGTAGTAGCGTCGCTGTTCTCCAATCCGACCTGCGCAATGAATCGCAATCCCGCAAAGCAACAGATGAGACGCATAAGAAGATTTACGACGATATGCTCGACCGAAACAACCAGCTCGAGCTGGATCTCATGGATAAAGACGACGAAATCGAGGCATTGAAGCAAAAGCTGGACCAGCTCGAATTAAAGTTGATTGATCAAGAGCACAAGGACGATGAAACCAAAGAGGAAAAGCTCACTTTGCATTTAAAGCGAAACTCTTCCAATTTTGGGTGTTTTGATATTGATGAAATCACAAATGCAAGTCATCATCATGATGATGTCTTGTTTTGTCAGCCAAGCGGTGCCCATGACTCTGCCTTGCCCGACTTGAACAACAACCAGTTTCTGTTTCGACAAGACAGCGACGAAGAAGGCGAGGAGGGAGAGGGAGACGATGCCGATCAGCAGCAGGAATCCTACGAAACAGAGCCCTTTGAAGAACTCGTGCCCAGTTACATCCACCAAGCACTCTTGTCCAAATTATCAAGCGCCCGTGTGCGCTTAGAACTCGATGACTTGATTGTAAAGTATGAAGCGTCACCCGATTTAATTTTTAGAGCCCTCGCAAAGTCCTTTACTGATTGGGTCGCCTCCATTTTGAAACAGCAGCCGGCGGAGATGTCTCCTTCAAAGCTTTTTATGACAAAGATTCAAACCGGGATTGCCGGTTTTTGGCAAGAGATACTCTCGTATTTTGCCCACGATAACGATGGCCAATACAACTTGTTGCATGATATCGAAGAGAATATCGAAACTGATCAAGACGAGACCGTTACCATGGCAGCGACAACAACAACAACAACAACAACAACAGAAAACAAGCCATCACCGTCTTGTTGGCGTAAAGTGACTGCTGATCATTTCGATCATTTGGTGCTCATGCTGTATAAACATCACATCATTGACGATGAAGCCGTCGTTTCTTGGTGGAACAAGCCCTTAAATAATACCATTTCCAAGAAAATACGCAACATCACACATCGCTTTGTTGAATGGATTGAAGATTCTGAAGAGGAAGACGACTCTGACGATTCTGATTCTGACGATGAGCAACAAGATGACCAAGTGCAAGACCATCCAGAGCATCAAGAGGAAGAGGATGAGGAAGACTATATCGATGATTTTGACGAGGATTTTGATGACTTAGACATTATCATGTCACCACCGCATACAGACGACCCCAGCACTAGTGGAGATGATACCGATAATGGATATGAACATGCAGCCATGTTGGATAACCATTCACTCCACACAATGTTGAACGATCTGTTGATCGATAATGACTATTGTATATGCCAATTCAACAACACCGACAATACTGCGATTAGAACCACCGAACTGGGATCCTTTGCTCCTCAAGATGAATTACATGACAAAAAGTGCTTGTGCGATTATAATACTACACCAACAAACCCAGTCACTGAAAAGAAAAAGAAGACTGTTCGAATCGCAATGTAAATAACAGACAAAAAAAAACCTCCTTTCCTTTTACTCCTTTGTTACCCTTTGTTATCTCTTTCATATTTTATATACAAACAAGAGAATCCACCTCTCCTATTACCACCACTATACTATACTACTCGCCCTCGCACTAAAAAAAAAGTAACCCGTACATAGAATCATAAAACAAAAACAAAAAAAAAACTTGTACTTTTTCATTCCTACAATCTACTGTCATTATTATAGACTTTTGCAAAATGTATTATATTATAGAATTGTTGTGTTTATTATTATTAAAATGTAATTTATTCTTTCAATCCACAAAAATAGAATGTTCTTTTTAAAAAAAACTGTCTTTACCAACGAATAAGTAATCTGAATACGATATCTCATTTCCAAAAAAAAAAAAAAATCGACGGATAAAAACTTTTTGGCATTATTTTGTGTATGATAAAATATGTACTTTGGCGCAGCAAAATGCATGTTTTTTCTTTTATAAACAAAAAGATGCCTATTTTCAATAAAACCTTATTTTTTACTACCTGCTCCATGAGCACTTTATCGGTTCGGATAAAATCAAAAAAGAAATTCTATTAAAAGGCAAAAAAAAAATGTATACACCCCCCAACACATAAACAAACAAAATTCTTGTACTAAAAAAGGTATCCGATTTCCTTTATGCCAGGATCTTAGAATTAAACATTATTGTATTTTAAACATCAACATATACTTTGTGCTTTTTTGTCTGTTTTTTTTGTTATATTATTAATACAACAATATTATTAATAATACCAAAATTCATTATTAATAAGAAAAAAATGATTAAGAAACTATACCTTCTCCTTTCTCTATAACTATGGTTATAATGAATTGGCGAATACAAGTGTATAAACAAATAGTGCCATAGAGAGTAAACAAGCTTTTATTTATGTTCTGTAAGAGGTAAACAAATGCATTGTTCCTCTCGGTAACTTCGGGCGAGGTTGACCTAAATAAGATTAAAACCGACTTTATTACAGGATAGCATTTTGATTTATGGAATTAAATTATGATTTATTATGTGATTTATTACTTACATATATATATATATATATAAAGACGCGATATTGTTTCGTATGAATAAAAATGTTTCTCTTTCTTTAATAAACGATCTGTCTATATCTCTTTCCTGACATTATTTCTTTGGCGCCATTTTTTTTAATACAAAATGGTGATACAAAGGAATATCCTTCTCTCGGATGCATCCTGTTTAGAATGATGAAACGCACTCCTCCGCACCCCCCAAAAAAACACACAGCCCTTTTTAAACGCATTATAAATCAGAACATACCCCGTTTCAAAATATTTATAAAAGTCAATTAAAAAATATATAAAAGTAATCAATTTTTTTCCCTCTCTTCCTCTTTTTCTTTCCTTCATCTCTTTCATAAAAATTACCTAATAGAATATCCATCTACTCTCATAATGACCAGTGTATTCCAGCAAGATCAAGAACCACAGCAATATACCCCCTCTGGTTATTATAACACAAACTTTTCTTATCATCACTATCTATCTACAAAGTCCAATGCCAATTTGCCAGAAAACCCACCTCTACTTTTAGGCAGACGACTTTCCTTCACATCCATACTACAAAGACGGCCCACTTTATCGATGATGGGTCGCAAATTAAGCATACTCTTGCGTAATCGAAACAAGTCTCAATTAAGCATTGTCACACCAGATCTTCAACGCATGGATTCCTTGACAACTGCAGCAAGTTCAAGTACTGGGTCGAGTTATTCAGATGAAGAAGAATATGAACCTCCATCTTGCTATTCAACTCCTACCAATTCTACCACCACGTACCTTTCAGTTGATCTTGAGACTGCATTAACCACTCCGGCAGAAAACCCACCACCCCCGCTCGATTTCAGTGGAAAAAAGTACTCTAATTTTTATATCAAACTTTCAAATGGTAATTGGATGGTGCGTATACGAGACTCGAATAGAAAAATAGTTGGAACTTATGAGATCGACGGTTCAATGATTTAAATAAGGAGTCGACAAAGAAACTTAACAAAAAAAAAAGCATTTTTCGTAATATATAACCCATTTATTTTGACACTTTCCCTTATTTTTTCATATTTCCTTTCTCCTTTCTTCTCCGCACTTTTTTCATATTCTTTCTTGTGTGTATATTTCATTTTAAATTCATTGTTTTTACTTTTGCCCCCCTTTTTCATTATAATCATATCATTTTCTATGCATCAAGCCCAATCCATTCGTTAATAAATCTATTTTCATAATAGCACTAGTAACATTTCATCTCCTTTGTTTTGTACAATCAAATGGTCCCAAACTTGATATCATTTGTGTGTGAAAAGAGAAAAAAAAGACAATTTTCTGATCTCTTCTTGTGTCACATCGCTCCGCCATGTAGATCAAAATATCATTACAAGAAATAAAATACAACATATTTGTGGTTTGTGAGAATAGATGCCGCAGCGTTTTTCTGGAGTGCAATTTTAGTCTATTTTTTATTTATTATTATTTATTATTAAAGGAGATCATGTAATACCATTGTTAACGCAAGGTAATTCTTTCTCTCTCACCTCCCAGGTACTTTGAAAAGAGTTTGTTTTAAAAACAAAAAGGTAACAGTTTAAGCTTTTTCATTCTTCATTATTTGCAAAGCAAATGAAATCATTTTAGATGACACAAAAAGAAAACCTGGGTCATTGTTAAAATAATGTCACCATATTCACAGCCACACTTGTACTCATCACGAATCACTTTAAACTCTTTACAAACAACTTTCTTTGCTGATCTAACTAATAAAATACTACGTTACACTACTATGATTTTCTTTAATATAAAGAATGCTGGGTCAATGATAAAAAAAAAACCAGACATTTTCTTTCTCTTTCTTGATTAAAAAAAATTAATAATAATGCGCGCCACTTTGTTCCTACTTGTTGCTCTTTTCTTTGTCAGCCTTGTTGCCGCAAAGGGTAGTTCAGGTCACTCCAGTGGTGGTAGCAGTGGTAGCTCATCTTCCACTACAGAAGATACATCCTCTAGCGGTGGGTCATCATCTCATTCTGGATCAAGTGTTGGTGGTGCACCTGATAACACTACAAGTGCAGCCATTGAAAACTATAAACTGACTCCCTTGTTTGTTACCGGCGCTGTTGTATCAAGTGTTTATGCCATCATGAATTAATATGTTGACAGCCAAATAAAGATTACGTCTTTTTTAATTTCTACCTATTTTTAAAATTCTTTGCGCCACTCCGTTTTTAGCTTCACAAGCAAAGCTTCTGGTTGGTTGGTTGTTTTGCATTTTTTTTATCTTTTTTTTTAAGCGTTGTTGTCGTTTCTCTGCTGTTTTTTACTATTATTGTTGTTCTTTGTAAAATGACAGACGAATTAACAATT
>VCJI01002816.1:35342-45538 GCA_024139395.1 Backusella morwellensis | reverse complement strand
CCTTTTTTTACTCCTTTTTTTTTTTTTTGTTTACAGAAATTTTATCATATTCATTTTGATGCTTCCAATCTCAATGAGTGTATCTTGTTTCATGATAAATGCCTTTCTCCCTGAAATACTTCTTTCATATGATTTCCTTTCCGTCACTTAGTGATGCTTGCCTGTAAAAATACATGCAAGGATAGTGTGCATTTTCATTTTCTTTGTTCCCTTTCTACTTGAAAGAAAAAGGCTTTATTCATTATGTTCAATAACCTCTATCTCCCTTACTATGTGTAAAAGAGATTGTGTAAATGCCAGAAGAATGTATAAAATTTGTTGATAATTTAAAGGCATTGGAAATAGATACTCAAAAATGTCTGCCTGTTTTTTTTGAGCACTCTATCATTACTCGCTTTGCTTTAATAATTATATGTACATATCAGTTGTCAAAGATTGCTCCCTCCTCTAAAATTGATATCTCTTGATATACATATGTAACCTTACTTATTTTTAACGCATGCATCATCTCCTCTGTTTCATCTATTCATCAATATATTTACATGAAATAAGCTTTTCGCCACAAATTAATATGATCAAGTTTAGTCTTGTGCTTTAGTTTCAAATGACCACCCCATTTTTAATCAATAAGCTCAGGTTATGCTTCAGATACAATTAACACAGCCCATAGTAAATAGATGTCATTACTTGATTCAAAAAATGCCATCTCTGAGAGCAATAAACCGGTTGTAATTAATATAGACTTGTTTTCATTGTTTGATTTATGTGACCGCTTTGATTAACTGTTGCTCGCCTTATTAATAAGCAAATGTACGAAATATAGATTGATTGTTTATATTAAGTTACATTTTATTATGTAGCTTAAAGTTGTCAGAGTATGACTCTATATGAAGATGTGTATCTTTATTTCGTCATTGCACCTATCTTATCACCATTAGTTTAAAATGACTGAAAACATGCAACTTGTATTGTAAGTAAAAAGAAAATGAAGTAGTGTTTATAATGAAATGGCTAATATATTGATATTCTATTTATTATAGTGGAAAATCTCACTTAAAGGCAAATGCTATTGAAATCAACAGTCATCATCATGATAATGAGAGACATCACGCTGGTCCCGAGATTGATGTAATTCTTGTTAATATAAAATACAACCTTGAAGTCGCCTTGTTGAGGGTTTCTGATCTGCATTACAAAGTCAATCAAACACGGTTCCTTGTCAATACCAGGATAAAATTCTCAAAGCCATGTATAAAAGTACCGTATTTAAAATGGAGGTCCCTTCACTCACTCCTGTAAAGGAACTACCAAACTGTTGATCCTATCGAAGTGTGAACTTGACTATATGTGAATTCATTCAACTAAAGTAGTAGAGGGTTGAAGAAAATGGTGAGTTTACCATAGTGTAAATTTATCAAGGATACACCATACATCTTTTCACAAGACTTCTGCTTCCCGATCCCTGGTTACAACTCGATTCTCACTCACTTGCGATCAACATCCATTAAGAACCTAGCTTGTATCAATGATATTATTATGACTACATGTGTTACATTGGACAAATTGTTTACAGTTGATGAAGAGCAAGAACTAATTGATGACGCATCAAGAAGATTTCTTCTTTTCTTAAATGACTAATAATTTATGCCATCATCGCAGACATCATCAAACTCAAGTGATATGAAAGACTATTAATATATATATATATATCTTTGTTTTACAAATAGAATTACAATATATTGAAAGGATATATAAAAAATGATATTTTTGTTATTATCATTTAAGCCACCCTGTATTGAATTATAATTAATTAATGAGGATGATGATCCCAATCATGGTAAAATCCTAATATTCACTTACTTTGGTAACTCAAACTTTTGTCCTTTAACAATCCTAATTAAATAATAAAAAATATAAACATCTCTCTCATATAAGAGCCATCCTTTCCCAACAACTTACTTGACGTAATAGATATAAAAGAAATCACTGTAAAGAGCTGTCTGTAACAACCCAGCAACCGAGGCAATCCAATCCACCTTGTAATTCACTTCAAAGTAATAACGATAGATCCAGTTGAAAATGTAAAGTGTACGATAGGCACCCAATGCAAATATATAATGTGTTGTGATTGTCTCGGCTTCACCAGTGCGTTGCAACATGAAAAGTTGTGGTAAGATGGCGACTGATTCCAACCAAATCGAAAAGGACCAAAGAATCTATTATTTTATTAAGAATAAGAGTTTATATCAATGATGGCTCTCTTCTCTTACCTCGACTGGTGTATATTGATAGCAAAAGACGATAGCAAACACGCCAGCAAATAAGAATAGATATTCATTACGGAAAGTATCGAGATTTGGATCATAAGTAGCCTTAAACTTCATCTTCATCAAATAGATGGTATAGATCGAAGTGCCAATAAACATGATTTTCATGCAGGTGTTGTAGAGCGAGTGAAAGTTATACAAAACATCGATATATCGCGTCAAAAATACAACAACGTATAATATCTGACTCTTGAGCGAAATACCTAAGCATATCATATAAATAGACATGCAAAAGGTGTAGTTTTACTATGTGTTACTTACCAACACAAGAACGACTGTTCTTAATCTTCATTAGCAAAATAACAATGGATGCAACGTGCATCAAATCAGCACTTAGTCGAAACAAATTCATTGCTGTTTTTTTATATTATTTTATCGAGTTTCTTCACGAGTCGTGTTATATATAAACCAGGGAAAGAAGTTTATTTATAAGAGAAAAAAAGGGAAAAAAAAAGCTAAAAAAAGAATAGACAATCGAGTGAGATTACATGGAACAAATTCATTTGCTCTTCGGACCTGTTCAAAGTCCGACCGGGTCTGGACTGGATCCGTCTACTGCTCGTTATTACCAAACAGTAGGCCAACAAATATACTTCCAATAATAACAAAGCCAACAATGAAGGATGCGATTTTTACAGTGACGGCATGTATTTTGCGTGCAAAGCGATGAGTTTCTACGGAGCGTGTTGTCATGGTAGCAGCATCCTTTGGCTGTAGAATCATCATCAGCAGCTGTTCTAATGCAAATTCACCGTCTAATTTAAATGCGGGTAAGATATTAAGTAACGCCAATGCTAATGTGAAGGAGGAGATGTATCTAACAATATTATATTAATAATATTAATTAAATGCGGGTGATGCTATTTATATTAAGACTACCTTAATAATAATTCTATAATATGAGGTAATGAACTCGGTAGGAACCAGAAACGAGGAGTTAAAATGCTCACTTTTACTATATACCATGACTTAGTTTTTCGCTTTCTTACTGAGTCATGATTTCCCTTACCACTTTCCCATATATCAACCAGTTCACCTTCAAATACAAATACTTGTTCTCTTTCATCTGGATCACCGATCCAACTAGGATAACGAACATAAATACGCACTACTTGACCAGTGGCAATCGGTGTATAAGGTATGACGCACATATCCTCTTGACGACCACAATCCTCTGCCTTTTGACATCGCCCAACATCCGATTCCCCTTGTAATGCCAGTACCTTTAATGTAGGCAAACAGATGCGCTTATCCGGGAAGGACACAGGGAAATGACTAAAGCAAGAAATGGAGGCATTCTCAGATTGACCGAATGGAAAATCTTGGCTTATATTGCAACAGTCATCCGAGGCATAATCATAGTCCGAAGGTACACAAAAGCCCGTGTCAGTCGTATGCTGACCATCGTCATCCAAGAGGTAATAATTCCAATCAATGATGTTGTCATCCAGCACAAAGTCATCCAATTGATATATGATGGACGAAGGGGGAAGGTGCATCGCCAATGGCGAGTTCTCTCTCACATGGACCACACCTACCCCGCGGTGATCCCCCTCCAAGGACTGCCAACCCAAAAACAACAGCATTAGCTTGAGGCCACCCGACAGCGAGATGTAACTAAAGATGTATAGCACCAAGTTATGCCACACACCTGCGCACATGATACGAAGCTGTTTCAAGGGCTCCAAGTTTTGTAGTAATTGATCTGGGATGTTGACAAATGCGCCGGGATAAAGATACATGATAAACATGCCTGAACTCTGGATGGGGACTCCTTCACTAAACAAGTGTGTTTACTTTTTTATGATCAATGTTACTTTATTATAAATATCCATCATCCAGTATATTTACCTAAAGGAAGCAATGGCGTGTCCTGCTTCATGGAATGAGCCACAGATAGCCAACGCTAATAGATAATACCCAATATGTGACATTGGTAATGTAACGCCAGGTATCTAATACAAGATTAACATATAATCATCCTAATAAGATGTATTAGTTTACCATGGGTAAGAATACTTGATCGTCTTGCTGATCTAGCCCACGCTTAGCATGTCTATTTTGTTGTGCGGGCATAAGAATATGACCGATACTTGATAGTATCTTAAACGCTGCAAATATAATAACAACTGAGCCGACAACCATAATGATTGCAGCTGAAATGACACCCAAAGTGAACCAGATCCGCCAAAAAGTGGGTGCCATTTGTGTCATTCGACTAAACAGGTTATTCAGTCGTTGCGTGGTATACTTTATTTGGAATAGCTTGATGGACCATTGATCCTTTATGGGTGCACTTGTGGCATCATGTATTGAGAATGTAGGTAAAAGTGTATTTACAGGTTTACGCTTTTGTTCCTAAAGTAACATATGGTTTGGATACTGCTTACAGTCAGTCAGAGTTAAACGAACCTTGCGTGTTGTGACGAGTTGTAATACAAATACAAATATATATATAAACAGCCAAAGTACAATGAACTGCCAGACAATGGAGAATAGATTCATTATTACGTTGCTTTTATGAATCTCTCCTTTCTCCTTATTTTGTTGTTATTCTTATTATAAACAAAAACAAGTATGTAGAAAATACGGGCCCAAGCCCTCTCCTTTTTGTTTGCTTGAATTTATTTCATAAAAAAAAATCGGTCACGTGTTGGACCAAAAACTATACACATTCAACCTTTGCTAGAGGCATCGAATTGCAACATCAATACTTGTACAGAACTATCGCTTTCATCATCTCGGGTATAATTACATCTTCTTCCTTCTAAAGTTTTGCGTGCCTCTGCCAGTTCCTTATTACGAGACGCAAGTAAATTAGCGGTTTCAGTAGCGGTATAGACGGCTTCACCAGCAACCGACAGTACTTTTCCAAGCATGACACGCACAACGTGATTATACCAAAACGATAAGATGGGAATCGACTCTAGTATCCCCTCTATCGTCCAATGCTCATGATGTGCTTCAATCTTTATGATTTCCCTCTTGTCGTCATCGGTTGTTTCCTTGAATTTTAATACTACGGTGACGGGTAAACGAATGCTTATCCATGGAAATATCCGTGGTCTTATGGTTTGCGTTTGGAATACAACACATGTCTGTTCGCTAAAACAAATGTTTTCTGTCACTGGTGCTTCTTTATTGATCGCCTGCCATACGAGTAATACTCTATTTTCATAAGCAAATATTAGAGGAGAAGGTTATCGTTCAGTGGTTGCCCCTTACTGATTAATGTTATGTATGCCTTCAGTTCGTATGATGGGTGATATATATTTAGCATCTGGGAAATAGTATTGATCTAGAATATGCTTTCGTTCTCTATTATTGTGAGAGAACAGAGCATTGATGATACCTACGTTTTTTCTTTTTAATATGGCAATGATTAACTCTTATTTATACTTTACGCGTTATGTTTTCATCAGATCCAGAGCGATCTTCTTCTGATAACTGTGTTGAAGAATCATATGTGTCCATATTTTATAAATGATAAAATAAATATATGTAAAAAAAGAACAACAAATAAATGTTGTGTGCCTTTCTTTTTTAGCATTGATGGCTGTCGTAGTTTTAAAAGTGACTCATGCCCCCCATTAAATTAGACCTTTCACGATTACACAGAGCTCATCGGCACAAGTTTGAAAAAAGAAATTATATATTAAAAACAGAAAAAGCCCAGTGATATCTTCTTTTTAAAAACACTAAAAAGAATGGTCCTTTTTCTATTCTTTACGAGTGTTATAAAACTGCATAGAACTTGTTTTGGGGTGTTTGGATTGTAAATACTATTTTGAAGAAAACTAAACTGAGCTTTTATGTAGCTTTCATGTGAAAGCCCCTCTTTTTTTTTTATACATCAAAACATAGGACTACTTTTTCCCAAGCGCTTTTATTATCTGTATACTTCACCCCAATGAATATACTTGTTTAAGTGATCCTTTCAGTAAAAGGTAACAATAGGCAACAATTCACAACTCTTAAAAGATATCGAATGATGAAAAAAAGAGAGAGATAATACATAATGCCATACACAATACTCTTAATAATAAAAATACTTGCAAAATGAAGTTTTGCATCTTATGGCACGATACTAACTCAAGGAAAAAAAAAAAGATCATTAACCATGTCATGAGAAACCCCCTCTTCATGGCTCAAAATCGGTGAAACTTGACAGGAAACACCTGCCTGACTTTTTATATCTTCCTTGCATCAGTGCTTTCCCCCCTTTTTTTTTACATATCGTAAAGGAATGCCAGTATTCATTTATATACTTTTATAACATTATGACATGATATTCTTATATTTGATGCACATTATTTTATCGTCAATATTAGCTTGGTTTTCATCCACTCAGGAACATCAATTTTATGCAGATTTCACTATGAAACCCGTGTGACTTCGATTTTGGCCATTTTTATTGGGCCACTGCCGTCAAGTAATAACCGAGCCATATCTTTCTTGTCGAAATGACATTTTCAAGGTTTACAAATATATGATTACAAAATTTATCTTTTTAATATTTAAAATTTCAACACAATTAGTGAACGAGACGCAATTCTTAACCAAGAAGCCATTGAGCAACGAATAGAGGTAGGAAAGGGGGGGTTTGTATCTGTTATTCATTCTCAAAGAGCCATGATTATGAATATGAAGAGCGGCTAGATCGACTTAATCGATTGGCGACACGTCTAATACAAGAGACGCAGGATATACTGGATCTTCAGTTTGGGTTTATCGATTCATCTTTACTAAGTAAGATAAAGAAACAAGATTGAGCTGAAGAAGAACTTAGTTTTGGTTTTATTCTAGATGCTATTGAAGATGAAGCTCGAACAATGCTCTAAGAGGACATAAATATCGTATAAAGAGAGAATGCTATTTGAGGTTTTCTGTGTTTGTTTTTGTGTAAATGTAGTCATTTTGTATTACCGTAAACATTGATGCTCTCTTTCAAATAAAAAGTAGTCTACATTTGTGTGTGTGTGAGTGTATAAGTTTATTATTATTATTATTATTATTACGAGTATTATTTTTACTATTATTATTGGTACTAAATCAAAAAATAAGGGAAGAAACAAAAAAAAAGAGCATAAAAAACAAGGCGATCAAGGGTCAAGTTGTCTCTCCAACCGATCCAATCGCTCACGTAAAGTATCCAACATGGCATGGTATTCCTGGGGACCAATGTCATTCTGTGATTTGACAATGGTAGGGGGGCTTACCAATGGAGCATTATCCTCCTCCTCCTCCTCCTCCTCAGGTTTTAATAAGCCAGACTTATCTTCTAGGTCAGCAATACGCTTTAATAACGTATCTAGAGAGTCATCCATCTTTGAAACCGCATCCTTGTGTGCCTCCTTGACATGGTTTCGGACGAGGCCCTCGATGGTGGTTGTGGAGGCTTGGAGGGTTTGTATCAAGGTGGATGAGCGTCGGATCTGATCATCCAGCGTGGATTTCAAAGTCCTTGTTGTTTCAATTGTGTCAAACAGGTGTTCAAAAGGTTGCATAAATTGTTGTCTTAGTAACGCTGCGTGTGAATTGGTGGTGGGTGTTTGAGGTGGCAGCAGGACGGCGGCGGCGGTAGTGGCGGGTGGGATGGAGGACGTACCAGTGCTATTGGGCACTTCCAGGTTTCTGTTATTGGGGAAGCTATGGGCATATGCAGATGTAGGGTGCAAAGGAGAGTGAGGGAAGTGATGAGCGGTGTGAGGGGGCTGTTGCTGCGAGGGAACAATAGGGGGAATTGCGAATTCAGCCTTTTTATCCATCATTCGTGGTGATATTAAAGGTGCGAGATGTCGCTTATATCCGTTCCTGTTTAGTCCTTGGTTTGTAGCCGCTTGTGAAAGCGGATGAGGCTGTCTTTGTTGGCTCTGGTGCTGTTGCTGCTGCTGGTGTTGCGGATACGGGGCTACTTGACGGAAAT
The DNA here is from genome assembly GCA_024139395.1 of Backusella morwellensis. NCBI lineage: Eukaryota > Fungi > Mucoromycota > Mucoromycetes > Mucorales > Backusellaceae > Backusella > Backusella morwellensis. The sequence continues at coordinate 37,285 of VCJI01002816.1, read as the reverse complement.
TCGAATGCAACGGAGCAGATTTCACAGCAACCGAGTATTGCTCGCCATACGATGGTGTAAATATAGTCAAATTACGGGCATTTTTACTTACGTTTTGCTTATTAGACAACCTCTTTGACAAGAGAGTGGGCGGTGCTTGCTGAGAGCTGACGGTGTGGGCGGGATTTGGAAGGCTATCTGGATCTGCTCGTGGCTTTTTATTGGGGTGAGGAGGATCATCCAGTGGTCTAAATGAATCATTAACCTATTTTTTATCTCATTCTTCAGGCACTTACCGGCTTTGCCTCCTTGTCTCGCTCCTTGTACCTTCATTGGAGGCCAGCATGGAATCTAATGCCATTGGATCAGTCTGGCGAATCGATAGCTTTGGAGGTGAAGCTGGCTCGGGTTTTACATGGACCAAGCCGGGAGTGATGGGAGAAAGCTCAATGTCGACTTGCTTAAAGACATTCTTTTCCTTATTGCGCTCAAAATGAGGCAAAGCATCAAGAATAGAATCAGCCAGATTAGCAGCATAATCAGTCGACTTGAGCTTACAAAGCTCTGCCAGTAAAAATTTGTTGTGTTTTACTGCTGTTGAGATCAAGACCAAAGTTGAAATGTAAGTCTTGTCTTGGTCATCACGAAACAAGGTGTTTGATTTGGATCCGAGTTGATGTACTTGAATATCTGGTAGATTAAAGAAAGAGCAGACATCTGTCCACTGAAATAAAAGAAGAGAAAGATCTTTCAAGCGGAACAATTGAAACGGTTCTCGTTTGGCACCTTGTGTAAAATGGCCTAATAACAGAGACTCTACCTTCATTTCAGTATGGACGTACGAATATAGTATCCAAATAAGAGGAAAATAGCTTGTATATTAAAAAAAAATAAAAAATAAAAGGGGGGAAGCCTCAAAAAAGTCTTTTTTTGTAACAAAACTTCGCTCGTATTATTGGTGCGGAAACACAAAATGGAAATATTTGTACAAAGTCAATATTTTTTGTTTGAAAATAGCAACTTCTCCTGAAAAACACAAAAGTAGAGTTGGAGCTCTGCAGGTATCCATGAATGCACAAAAGTATAAGTAATCCTTTTAGTTTTATTATATCCACAACGATGAAGTCAGTGTAAAAGTCTACAAGTACTCATGTATGATATATATTACAAGACGATGGGTGATATAGGCTTATAAGAAAAAAGCTTCATCCATCTAATAACCACCAAGATAACGCTGTTCAATCCAACCATTATTATATACTTTAGGTTGTTTAAAATTAACAAAACTTACTTGGTAAAATAGATGCTAATGCTACTGTCAGCTATTAAGGTTCAAATATACTTATAAATTGATTGTCAAGGTCGTATGACTTGAGTTGATCAGATGTCTGCCTCTCAAAAATAAACCATAATTGGCAAGATAAATGTCAATGTTGATGTTCTTGGTATGACTTTTACTTTAACTGATAATTCAATTTTAACAATGTAATCCATAAACCTGATATAAATAATAGTGTAACTTGAAAGCATTGATATCTACACACAAACAAGTATGTATATGAGAAATAATTGTATAGATGTATATAATTCATTGGTATCAATATTACCATTCATATTCATATTTAATTAATGCTCGACATATAACAAGTGCTAAGTAAATATTTGAAGTTTATTATTTTTTCTAGATTATTAATTTAGAGTGGTATTTTTAAAATTATGTTGAATTTAGTTAAATTAAAATAAATATCCTTGAGATAAAAGACTACACGATTCACATCTTTTTTTTTTGTTAGGATTTTAAAGGAAAAGGGAATTGGAAAGTATTTGTGGATGACTCTGGAGTGGATTATACAGGACATTGAGTGGGAGTAGGGGTAGGTGCAGGGCATTCACTGGAAGACGTGGAAGACGTAGAAGACACAGGGCATTCACTGTTAGAGGTGTCACTGCTACTAGATTCGGAA
>VCJI01002816.1:21210-35262 GCA_024139395.1 Backusella morwellensis | reverse complement strand
TGCTAGATTCAGAAGAGCTAGATTCGGAGGAGCTGCTAGATTCAGAAGAGCTAGATTCGGAGGAACTGCTGGATTCAGAAGAGCTAGTATCAGAGGAACTGCTAGATTCGGAGGAACTGCTGGATTCAGAAGAGCTAGTATCAGAGGAACTGCTTGATTCAGAGGAACTGCTTCTGATAGAGCGACCCACTCCCTCTACCATTGCATCCTCTACTATTACACCCTCTACCATATCTTCAGTCATAGTAGTGTCGTCAGTCTCAGTACAATCAGTGTCGATTGGATCGGGAGTCCAGTGAGCACTCTTATGTTTAGTAACAGTATAATAGACGTACACCGTCTTCTTTTTATCGCCCTCGCTGTCTCCACCTCCATCATGGTGCCAGTCATCACCGCCTTCATCATCTTCGCAGTCTTCGTCGTAATGGTCGTCCTCATCTTCGCAATCTTCATCTTCTTCCCAATCATCTTCATCTTCACAATCATCATCTTCTTCATCTTCACAGTCATCATCATCTTCTTCTTCATCTTCGCAGTCTTCATCATCATCGTCATCCTCTTTATGATATAGTGCTTGAGGTTTTCTTACAAGTCTGACTGCTCCAGTTCCATTTTCATGAGGGGTATTTGCAACTTTGACGGTAATATCGTGGCTTCCAGCAGCCAAAAGGTAAGCAGCTTTACTGAATCTCTTATCACGAATGGCATCCACAGCAGTAGCGGCATAAGTTGAATCATCTACTGGCTGTGCTTTAGATGTTTTACCAATGGATTTACCATTATCAATAATTTCAAATTCATCACCACCTAGAAGGAAATAATAAATCAATATACTGCGAAATTAATTATCTGTGTTCCTCATTTTACCTTTGAATAAATCGGTGATTTGGAGCTCGGCAGGCTCCTTTAAGTCAAGCTTAAAAGTGCGGTCAACAACAGGAGCATTGTTCACCTTTTGCCAGTGGAAAGGCTCGAATGTTTCTTTCATATCCAAATTTAACGTTTGTGCAGATTTGAAATCAATAGCATCAATGGCCATATTAGGGGTGTCTTGGACTGCTGGGGCGGCATGTGTCAATTGCGCCAATAAAGCTGCAGAGATGATGGCAAGTGAAAAACGCATACTGTATTTTTCTGATGGTTGGAAGGAAATCGAAAACCTTTTTTGAGCCTTTATATGTTTTAGTTTTATAGTGAAAAAGAAGTCGATTGAAATTTAATCGAAGCCCTCATGTCGGAATGATCGGGATATTAAGCAGTATCATGAATTTTTGTGTGGACTGATATCATTCCGACTAAATGCAAATCCATATGACAACAAGTTCAATTGTTTTGAAGACTTGACTTTTTTTTTAAAAAGAAAAAATAAAGATAGACAGCATTAAATTTCATTCGTTGAAGTATGTATTTCTGCAAGGCTCTTAATTCTCTTTTTTTGTTAAAATTACTGTGAAGTATACATAAAGTAAAAGATCATCTTTAAATATTTTATTTTATTTGAAAATATATTCAAATGCAGAGATCCTCATAGAGTTAAGCTTTGAGTGCCGGAGAAAAAGTGAAATTAATGCTAAGTACTTTACGCGTTTATTTAAAAATCAAGGTCTATTTGCCGCCCATCTCAAGATAATGTGTAAGGTATTTACATAAATTACTATTATTTGATCAATAAATTAATCCGATTGATACATTAAATCTTCAAACACAATTCAAGCAATGATTTTCATTTATATTATAGATGTGCTATTGATTGCTTAATACAAATAATTGATTTGCGGTGGTTCCTTTCTTTTATCTATTGATTTATATAATTAATTTCATTCTTAGGCCTAAAGTACACGAAGACAGCTTCCAAATTAATACTTTATCTTTTTTTTTTTTTGATAGTTAATATTTCAACAAAAATATATGCAAACCAAACGTTATTACCATGGTTTCTAGAATGGGGCGTCATTGTCTAAACTAGTTATCCTCATAATGCATGATAAATATAAGTTGTTTCTTATCTTTAGGTAACATTTTATTATATCATATACATTAATACCAGCTTTAAATTATATTATCCTAATAAATCACAATTATACATGTGAATAAGATGAGATGCATGGGGGGTTTTTTCCATTGTTAAACTATTTTTATTTTGCCTCTTTTGATAAATAAGCATTTAATGAAATGATCATAGAGCTATATTTATTAGCAAATGATGCTTTTTCGTTTGTTTGTATCTGAAATATATATGTATTTGGCTCTATTGTTTACTCGTTCTTCATGGATTCTAATAGCCATTGATCTAAACGTCATTGTTCTTTTTATGTAAAACCATTAATAAATTCACTTTTATACGCCCTTCTTTAGCTTCATTCACCTTTATACTACCTTTATTTTTAATACAATGCAGTTAACTTTTATACTCATGGCCATATTTTAAATTTCGTTAATTTTTTTAGGCGTCTATAATTTATTTAAAAGGGAGGGTACGCGAGAACTAGAAATAGAAGTAGTTAAAAGCTAGTACGATTGTATTCAGTTAGACTTATATTAGCTACTCAATACGATTATGTTAAGACTTGTGTTTTCTACCTCGCCAATATGTTGAGATTAGCATTAAGTATATAAACAAATAAACAAGTAAACATTTGCCATCATAGTTATTTTGAATGGAAAGTAATCTACCACAAAATACAAACAAATAATAAAATCAGTCATTATATTGGTATCATTACTACTGTTGCCACTGTGACTATCTTCGGATGCTATCATTATATTAATTCTTCCATATATAACAGCACGATATATCGGGAATCTATTTCAGAGATGATTACTATGTTTATCTTTTCTTAAATAAAGTCCGTGTTGACATTCTTGATATGTATAAACCTATACACTTTTAATGGATATAATATGACTTCTTACGTTAAACTATCTGACGGAAATTCGAAGTAAGTACATGATTTTTGATGGTTTGATATTATATGTATTGTAGAGAAGTACGTTTGGAATTTCAATTTTGTAGTATTGTCATTTGGATTAAAATAAAACACGAAGTTGTAATATTGTGTTTATAAAATAGATTTTTTCTCTCATTTTTTATATCAACATTGTAATTGTTAGATATGTATCGTTGTTATTGTCTTTCGTATGTTTTCAAATGATTTAGTTGTCATTCTATATTTCATTTATACTTCAATAATGCATCAACATAACTGTAAGTAAGCATTTTATATTATATGTTTATCTCGTTGGTAATCAGATAAAGCTTTGAAATTTGATTTTTAGGTCATGCCAATAGAGTTTTCAAAGATCCAGTCTCGATTGTGTTGAGAGCATCAAAAAATCTCCTCTTTAAAGTTTACCTTGACTTATATACATTTTTAAAAATGTTTACAGTGCTTACATCCCCATTTATTAGACAGAAAACAAAACAGAAAACCCAAACAGCAAGATAAATATGTCCTGTTTTTTTTAGAAAATAGAACTGTTGTTCTTCTTTTTCTATGACACTTTGTCCATTTTTAGAATTTCTATTGTAAAAAGTTTATTTTTAGCTTCAATTTTTTTTTATCTTATTATAATGAGCAAGAACAATCAAATAAAATCACCCCTCGACAATTCCTTCGTACTATTTTATTTGTCTAAAATAAAATTGAACAAAAAAAAAGTCGCGATTTCGTCAATAAATGTTTGTTTACCATCGTGCCACTTTTATTTGGGAGCACAGAGATTAATAACACGTCAAAAACTTAATCAGATCAAATATAAGCCATATTTTCTTCTTTAAAAGAAACAAAAATGGAGGGAACTCAGTGTAAGCAACAAAAAGTTTACAAATGGTGTTTTTTTAAAAAAAATAAGCCCGTTATAGCAGATTCAAACGCCTAAATCTATGTCCCACCTTGTTTTCGATATGAATATTTTTTCTGAATTGTCTACCTTCAAACCAAACAAGAGAACAAACAAAATGATATAAACAAAAAAATACATATTTAACTTCAATAATCTGGTTTAACTTTCACTTTATCATTTCGAAATAATTAAAGACTTGGAAAGACGGAGTGTGAGAAAAAAAAGGGCTTAGAAAACCAAAATATTTTTGAATAATGATCAATAAAAAAGTCTATTTTCTCACATCAAAACCGGAATGGTAAATACACACACACACACACACACAATTGCTTACGAAAGAATTTTTTAGGCTGAACGACTGTAGTATACAACAATAATGAATATGGGTCGTTTCGACTTAATCTTTTTAGCAAAGCCATCTTGTTACAGAGGTCCGGATTTGTAAATACAATGCTACAGCTGCATTTATATGTTTGTATAGAAAAGAAACAAAATGTATTGGCAAAATGATAGGGAGCTATCGTAATCGATCTTAATCGCAAGATAAATAATAAATCACATCAAAAACCATGTTATAGAATAGAAAACAGAGATAAAGGCAGTGGCAGGTGGTGGTTTTGTGTTTACTCGAATCCTATGGATCAATTGTTATCTCTGATACCACCGGGTCTCTTACAACGGACATATGATAATTATATAATGATTTTTATTTATTTATTTATAATTTTTAGTATAATTATTATTTACAAAGCTTTAAAAGCGGTTATTTATGTATGATGATATTTTGATATCTTTTGGGTGGTAAAAATTAATTACATAATATAAAATTATTTATATATTGTCTATGGCTTGATTCTCTTCTTATAAGTCGTGATGTTGGTCTTTAAGCATAAGGGGTCTCATCTTTGTGATTGAAACAGAGCCTGTCTTGATTAGCACATGATCATTGATTCGGCTGGTGCCTTTGTATGTGGCTGATGGAGCTCCACGGCAGTCAGAACCCTAAAAAAGGATATTGTTTAGGTCAACTTATCAAAATTGTTAATTGAAATAATAAATGTACACCTACCCTGTAAAAAGTTACTTTCACTAAAGGGTCGTTTACTTCAAATGAACCAACACGCTTGGATGCAATATTCCAGCAAGGTGGTGAGCCTGTTTTTTTTAAAAAAAAATGAATAAAAAAGCGTCTTGGGTACGAATGTGTATTCAACACTTACCGCCATTAGAAGTACGGAGATTCTGAACTGTGCCCTTTTTGAATGGTCGAGAATAAATCATCATCCTGAACTGGCGAGGTCTTTGCTTCCAAGGGGTCGTAGTGTGGATATTAGATGTACTTCCTGCTGATACATTTATTATCATCATAAAAAGTAGGGCTGACAAAAATAAAATGGAGCAAATGGATCTGGAAACGCTCATTGTTGTTTTTTTAATAATGCAAAAAAATTAGGTTTTATAAAACAGAAGAAAAAAGAATGGAAAAAGAATTGGCTCGTTTTATATCTTTTTTTTTTATAAAAATGTCCAATCGATATTGACGCAATTATATTTTTATTTGGTACTAAAGTAAGGTCACACAAGCATTACGAAAGAAAAAAAGGATCTGGCAGAAAGGGTCAACAAAAAAAGTGAAAACATCTTAATAATAGAAAGATGCTAAAAATATAATTTCTTTTTTAACACCTTCACATGACATAGCATTTGTTTTGTTTTTCTGGATATATCAAAGTCAAGACTAGTTAATCATGGAGTAAATCTGCCAAGACTTTTTTTGCTACTACTAAATAGTACTATCTTAAAAAAAAATTCTGAATAGAAATATTAGAATCAGCACAAGAAAAAAGATGGTGAAAGGCTTTGTGATAAAAATAGTAATCTTATCGATCTGGATAATCATTCAAAGAGTCAACTTTGGTTTGATGTCATTTTTCTTCAGAGCCTGTACGACAATACCATTTCAGGGTTTCGAAATTCCGGTAAAGGTTGTGCAAAATTTGAAATATTTCAAATAAAAAAAGATATAGAAAAAGAGAACAAAATGAACTGAATACACAGTGTTATAGTGGGGGTGTACATATGGTGATTTCATAGATGAGAGGCTAAACTTAAAACTTAAAAATTAATCTATCTTCAAACACTGTTTATATTTATTTATAAAACTGATGGTGCCTCACAAACAATATACTTGATAACAGATGCATATAAGATTTATTTTCTTTGGGATTATTCGCATTGAATTATATTTAGAGGCGAAAGGATACTAATGTGATCAAAATGTAATAGGATTTAAACGAACATTTTTTTTATATAAACTACTTATAATTTGTATAATCAAATACCATAGTCGGATAGAATTTTCTTTGAAGAGGATCTTCCGTGTAAAAACAAGAGGCTTTTTTTCATGTACTATTACAGCAAAAAAAGGAGAAAAGAGAATAACGACGTAAGGTTTGTTCCACCAAGTTCTTTGTACATTGTTACCATTCTGACACCGGTGATCCAGTTTGAATTACCGGATAGTAGCTTGATAGTAATTTAGAAGGTTGTTCTTTGTCGGTTAATCCATAACGATACACATGAATATGTCATGCGTATAAATCTATGGTATCAATAACACAAATAGTTTTCGCTCCCTTCAATAAATATTTTGAATGGTTTATCTAAGCCTTTTCGGAATTAGCCGTTTTCTTTAAATAATGTCAATTTTCTTAACACCTTTAATATAACTCGTATTTATTTTATTTTGATGATGGTTCTTGAAGAATGAAACTATGCTATACCTTTATCAGAATACTTAAAGGATAACTTCACTAACCTTTCATTAGGTAAGAGTCAATCGCCGACTCAAAAGGATTAAGATTATGCCTTTTTCAAATTGCCCGTATTTTAAAATGGGCAATAATATGAACATTGTTCTCAATTGTGATACGTATGTTTTGCTTCTTTTTTATTCTTATTGGAATAAATAAATCACTTTTCCTATTTTCCTAGACCCCCTCTATGTAATAAGGAGATGCGATGAGTAACTATTGATGTCCAAATAGTGCGCACTTATATAACGCGGTATACATTTATTTATGGGCAGTTAAGAATTGCTTTAAATAATTAGAAACTTTTCCTTAGCAAATATTGCTAGGTGGAATCGCGTCCCATTGTAACAATTAACACCGACATTTGTATATCAATAAAACTTTCTTAAAAAAACCATAGTTCTAAAAAATATGGAGTATTGTAAAATCAACAAAAGGTTTATTATCATGATCGCATTATTATGTTGTATTTACATCTTATCTTATATATTTATAAATTACATCTATTATTTTTCGTGATGCTCATCGTACATTTGATGTTACTATACTAATACATGATAGCTAGCAACTTTCAAATAACATCACTTTAGTACGCTGCCATTTTTTGTTATAAACTGAATAAAGTTCAAAAGGATTCTTTTTTTTTTGTCTTTAGCGGTATCACTATTAGGTTTTATTATGCTAGAATCAAAGGTTATATCTTATGCGATTCTGGTGGTTCTGATCTATTTCAAATTTGCTAATCCACTTTCAATTACGTTTGATTAACCAATAGATTCGATACAATTTTGCACGTCGTCGAAAGAAAGATCTTAAAATAGTAGTTATACCTAAAAATATAAAAAAAACTGGCATAACCAAAATGTTTTGAATAAATTATTATATAAAAGCACTTGTCTTATACTTTCAAAGGCTTGATATGGAGCCAAAAAATATTTGCGTGCAGTGTTGAGATATTTTTTTTAATTGTCTGTTTTGATCACAAGCTGTTTCTATGTCATAAAAATAAGCGTCGTTTTATTTATGGATATTTTAAATTACTCAATTCTATTGTCTGTCTATGTTGTAGTGATATTTGTATCAAAAGATATAAATGGAAAAGGGCACCAAAAATAAAATCTTAAACTTCCTTTGCTATAAAAATATCTATGGTTATTTCAGAGCCAGTTTCACCCACGTAAAAAAGAAGCCATTTTCTTTCGATTGTTGCGTATCTACTCATCTATTTTTCCTGGAGTTCCAGATCAACATATGAACAAACAAATATATAAATAATACTTTGCTTAGGTCGGATTAACATAGTGTTTTCACTTCATCTCCTTTATTGGTAATTTGATGATCTATAAATTTATAAGGAAATGATTGATATCGCCAATGTTTACACTTTCATTAGATCGATTAATGATCTTGTTCCCAATAAATTACGATTTAGTTACAAATTTAAATATTTGTCTAATATCAATCTTTGGATCAACTACATAATTATATATGTCTTTGTTTTAGACCAATAAAAAATAAGGAGCATTGTTTGTGATACTTATTGGATACTTGTAAAAAAAGTAACCATAGTTTATGCAGAACACAAGACTGGACATATGATAGTAAAAAAGTTTTTTTACTGAGATGGCTTACAAATTTCTTCAGCAGCTCTCATCACTTCCCTCTCGATAATCAGATCTCCTAAACGATCTAACCATAATATATTATGTATGTAGTCTCTAAAAAGTTGGCCACAAATAGATATCTAACCATCACACTTCTGGTTTATCTAATTCATTTCTCATAGCTCATTTTTCTTTTTCCTACCACATGATCGTATAATCTATTATATTACAATCTGCAAATCTTGATTCAATAATAATATAACATGCGATTCTTTAAACTACGATTGCATAACATCCGATTCCATAATATATGATTATAACGCATACAGTCAAAGGTTACGCTCATAAGTTATATGGTGTACTTTTTTGAAAATGAAACTAGGTTCATTTCAAGAGAGGCACAGTTGAGTAAGATAGATCGACTTGCATTCATTTCTGCACCTTAATATTATCAAATTTCTCTCCCTGATTTGATAATGAAACTTGATACCTTAGTAGCTTGGTCTTATTTGAATCGATTTTAAGCTTCTCATCATCAACTTTTTCTACAATTTTATGGAATTGAACTTGGAAATAAACAGGATAATATGATCAGACGCAAAAAAGCCACTCACATTTGTAGCTTTTTAGATTTGTAATTATCGAATATCACATACACACATCCTTGCCATGTAAACGCAATGCAATTCCTGTTTTTCTGATCTTTCTTTGGACTTAAATATTTTATAAAAAGTACAAACCTTTTTGATAGACCAATCAAGTTTTAGTCGGGTGCATTGAAGGAAGACAAAAGACAAGATCCACTACAAATAAATACTTCTTCGAAAATCCAATTGGGCGGAACTTGGAATCCAAGAGGGTGACGAGGCCTCACATGACATCAGTTCACACACACACACATAGGGAAAAAAAAACAGAGACGTGTCCTCCTCTTTTCTCCTCCCCTTTAAACACACTTTTTTAAAAAACATCTTTTTATTTACATTTAATAAAGACATTATACAAAAAAGAAATAGCAATTCAAACAAATGTCTGGAGATAATTACATTGGCTCCAAGATTTCGGTTAGTATTTTTGTTTTCTTTATTATAACAAGTTAGATGTAAGTAAAGAGATTGGCTGCTAACAATAAAACATAGCTTATCAGTTTAAGTGATATCCGTTATGTTGGTGTTCTTCACAGTATCAACCCATCGGATTCCACTGTTGGTTTAAAACAAGGTAAATAACATTATCACTAGCTGTTATTTTCGTGTAATGTATTTACAAAGCCGTAAATAAACAAAACAAAATAAAGTACGCTCGTTTGGTACTGAAGGTCGTCGTGGTAAGCTTGAGGAAGAGATTCTTCCTTCTGACAATGTCTTTGATTATGTTGTCTTTCGTGGTTCGGATATAAAGGACCTTCAAGTCTTTGAGGCACCTCCTAAACCCGCTACTCCTCAACCCTCGTTACCTCAAGACCCTGCTATTATGGTAAGCATCGATCATAAAGTGTAGAAGTGAGGGGAGTGGAACTATATGCAAGAATGTTACTTAGTTGTTTTATTTTTTAGAGCATGAGCAGCTATCCTCCTCCTATGAATCCTTATGGTGGCGCTGGCAACAATACGTACATGCCTCAGCCACCTGTACAGCAACCAGCAGCACCTGTGCCTCCACCACAGCAGCAACCAATCCATCAGCAAGCACCTCCCATGGCTGCAAAACAGCAATCTCCCCTTCAGTCTACACAAAACTACTGGCAGCAACCTTCTCCTTATTCACCTACGAATACCACTAATGATGCCCAACAACAGCAATTAAAGCAACAGCAAAAGAAGAAGCAAATGGAAGAGCAGCAGGCCAAACTTGAGCGTGATACACTGGAAGAGCTCAAGGCCGAGCTAGAGGAATCGAACGCTATGCAGCCTACCATAAATGAGGCTGCTATTGAACAGTTGGCCAAGAAAGTTAGTGAATTGAATACTGGCGATGATGTGATTGTTAATCTCAAGGAAGAGCAACAACAACAGCAGCAGCAGCAGCAACAACAACAACCCCAGCAGCGTGTAAATAACCGTCGTTATGACAATAACAACAACAACCAACGTAGAAGCAATAACAACCGTTATAATAATAATAATCAGTATAACAAACCAAAGAATGACTTTACCATTCCTACTTCCGAATTTGATTTTGAGGCTTCCAACGCCAAGTTTAATAAAGACGACATTGTAAAAAAGAGCGAAGAGGACCAAGAAGAGGAAGAAGAGGTTTCTATTCCTGAGGCTGACGATTTCTACAACAAGGTAAATAGCCATTACATCATTTATGTAGTATGTTTTCATCTAACTTTTATATTGGTTTAGACTTCAAGTTTCTTTGATAATATTTCGTGTGAATCTAAGGAGCGAAGTGAGCGCCAAGTAAAGTAAGTATAAAAAGGGGAAGAAAGAACGAGAAAGTGTGTGTTATACGCGTCCATGTTTATTAACATTATTTAATAGTGAGCCTCGTCGTAGTCATTTCCAAGAAGAGCGTAAATTGAACATGGAGACATTTGGACAGGCTACTGTTGATCAATCAAGATATCGCAACAACTACAGAGGACGTAACCGTGGTGGACGTGGCGGTTATTATCGCAACAACAACAATCGTAACAACTATAACAACAATAATGGCTATAGACAAAACAAGGTAATATAAAAAAGTGGTTTATTATTACTGTAGTATTGATCTTTGCTTTACTAGGATCAACAACAAGAAGCAAACTAAATCACACTACTTGCATATGCAAGTAAACAATATAAATACGCAAATGAAACCAAAAAAACAAGTAAAAAAACAATAAATAAATCCTTTTTCTCTTTTCTCTTTTACATATACAATCTTAATGACTCAAGAAAATAAGTATTCCTCTTTGTTTTTGTCAAGTGAAAAAAAAAGCGTTTATATATTTGGAACATCTTCATGGTAGCACTTAACACGTACGTCGCCTATAAAAATCTGGAAAAAATTTCTTTTTTTTTGCTCTTTTGTTCTCGTACATTATTACAATATATTCTATTAAACGGCGATGAGCAATATCATTCAGTTAACCCGTGATATGGTATCGGAATACATGTCAGGATTCGATCCCTCTCACGATATGTATCATGTAGATAGAGTTACACGTCTAGGTACTAGCTTGTCCATCTATTCCATATTCTTTTTCTAATATGCTCGTGTCAAAAAAGCCTTGACAATTGCAAAAGATGGTGTAAATCAAGGCCAAGACATTGATTTAGAGCTTGTTGAATTAGCTGCCTTGTGCCATGATGTAGGCGATCGCAAATATTACGAGGGAAAGGAAACAGGTGGTCAATTGATTCAAATTTTTCTCAATCAACACAGCTATGCAAAGGCAGATCTGGCTGCAAAGATTGTAGATCATATTGGCTTCAGTAAAGAACTTGGCTGGGACGATAAAACCGATCCTACAGAAGAGGTTCAGTGGCGTAATCATTGTCTTGAACTTCATGCGTAAAGTATTGCTTGTTCCAAGGAGAGAGAAAATGAATATTAAAGTATAATCAATATAGAGTACAAGATGCTGATAAACTAGATGCGATCGGAGCCTTTGGTATGACATTTTTTTTAATAGTAGAGACATGTAATAATGTCATTTTACGATAAAGGTATTTTAAGATGCGCAGCTTATAGTGGAGCCAAGAATCGTGCATTGTATGTGCCCAATGATAAGCCAATAGAAAACTTGACGCAGGAGGCTTATCAAAATCAAACGGATAGTAGCGCCATCAACCATTTCCATGGTAACGTATTCTATTTCAAGGTATTTTTGGTAACCATAGTAACTAAGCAACCATATAGAGAAACTCTATAAATTAAAAGATATGATGCGAACACCAAAAGGTCAAAGTTTAGCATTGGAACGCCATCAGTTTATGGAATTATTTGTCAGCAAAGTAAATGAGGAATATAACTTGGATGAATAATTATTATATAATAAAATGAATAAGCTATTTTTTTGTTGATTTTTTTTTTAAAGAAAAAGGAATCCAATGTAAAAAAAAGGGGCAGGGAAAAGATTATGGTATAAAATAATAGTAAGCAAAGGAAATAAAAGAGAAAAAAAAAAGAGGTGTGTTGGTACATATATAAAATAAGAAAGCAAAGGAAGAAAAAAAAAAGAGACTATAAATATATAATTTTTTCTTTTGGTGAAAAGGAAAGGGGGTATTTAACTTTCTACCATTGTGTTTTGTCGACGTCGAAAGCTAAATGTATCCATGTGTGATTGTCTCGATAAAGTGTGACTCAAAGGAAACAAAGGCCTACGACTACTTTCACCTTGCGGCTCTCCCAGTGTGGATTGTAACAAGTTTGGATAAGACAAGGGTCTTTGTCGACTTCTTCTATTATTATTACTGGCGGTGTTATTAGAAGTATCGGTACTATTGGCGCTATTGTTATTATTATTGTTGTTATTACTACGAGATTTAATAACCGTCGTGCCTAATGATATCGATTTCCGTTTCTCAAAAAAGACCATTTTTATCTTGTCCATCAAATGACTAGATTTACGTTCCCTTCCACGAGGTGTGACTCGTTCAGCAGTTCGATTTTGTGCGGCGAGTTCTATATAATGTCACAAGATTTTATGAATAAAAGGAGTATGAAAAAAAAGGAGGGGGGTTGTTCGGGGTGAAATAATAAATAAAACTTACCAGAAAGGGCGGGCTCGGGAAGTGGTTCTGAATAAATGATAGGAGATGAAACGAATGTAGTAGAGTAGGGGTTATCACCGTGCGCTGGTAGTGGTGCAGGATCTTCATCCTCTTCTTCTTCTACATCTGGCAATTCTTCTGAATCCTCATCCGTACCAGACGATGAGGATGATATGTTTTCGCTAGAGGGTCCATCATGAATAATCATAGATGATGACGGTTCTGCTTCGTCGTCGTCGTCGTCGTCGTCTTCCTCCTCTTCAGCAATATATTCATGGCTTGGTGATGCAAGCGCTAATCCAGAGTCGATAGTTGGTTGCTGTTCATTACTTGTGCTTGCCTCAACAGTAGTATTCTCAGTAGCATTTGTTAGGACGGGTCTTACTTTCTCCGTTAAAACAACTTTTTCCTCTTCTTCCTCTTCAGTAGCCACACTTGCTTCCAAGTCAGAGTAGTGACGACAAATAGGACATTGAAAACCTGGATAGCTAGAAAGTAATGGACGAATACATTTATAATGATAGGAATGTGAACAAGGTGATACAAAGAGTGCTTGGAAAGGTGCCATAGCATAGAGACATATACAACACTCATCAAAGTGGTTGTGCTCATCTGTTGAGGTTGTTGTTGTTGTTGTTGCTGCTGCTGCTGCTGTTGATGTGTTTGATATTGTTGTCACTGCTACTGGCTCTGAAGAAGATGAAGAAGTAGAAGCAGACGGTGATGATGCTTCTTGATCGTCATTTGATGTATTTTCACTGGTATCTGTAGTCGTAGTAGTGTTATTATTAATATGGATGTTGGAAGTAGATGGAAGTGGAGGTTGAATGAGAGCACGGAGATTTTGAAATTGGTTGATATTAAATGAAAGACGAGATGCTTTTTTAGATCGGTTCACTTCAAACTTCATCTTGACTGATCGATAAATTTCTTCTCTGCCTCCTTGAAAATCGACACCTAATTGGATAATATCGCCATCGTTGATCTCTACTGCCCGACTTTCCGTATTGGCTGGGCTCAATCTGACATGATTCAAAAAGGTACCAGAAGAAGATTTGGTGTCCCGAATATAAAGCTATTGTA
>VCJI01002814.1:30428-48898 GCA_024139395.1 Backusella morwellensis | reverse complement strand
AAAAAAAAAAAAAAAAAATAAATAACTCCCAATTGATAGCACAAATTTATAAATTGTAATCTCCATATGTTGCTTTGTATCATAATAAAACCACCATTTACTTTATAACAATATGTTTGCTTCATGATTGACTTTATTATTAAATAATAAGATCAAGTTACTTTTTTATTAATAAAAAATATCAATACATTTGAACACTGAATGCGAATATCTTTTAAATGGATTGCGATAACACGACTTGGTACTTTATTAACCAATTTAACCTTTTGAATGTAAAACTAGTTTCAAAACAATAAACATTTAGTAAGCAGTGGATCTATTAACATTGTTTCTACCATATTAAATAAAACTAGGAATGATACCAGCAAACATGTTATCTAGTAGCAAAGCAAAGAAAATAATGCCTGTTACCAGCATACATAATTTTTTCATTTTACTTGGTAACAGAGCAAAGAAAAAAACACTGTATTCAAACGGTAAGCATGATTTCATTCCGCTCTCTACTTTAAACTCTCGAATATTATAAATGTACAAGTATGCCTTGGGTCATTCTTTATTCAACTCTTCTCATTTTGATAAAATCATTATTTTTCAATATGTATTTACTTCATTTTGAATATATTTTATATATTTTAGCCAGTTTTGATAGAATAAGTATTGTGATCGGGTCTAGCCGCTTGGATGGTTCTTTTTGATATATTAAATAATAAGGGGAGGGAAACATCGTGGAAATTAGGACTGCTCAAAGTCAATCGAATTGGAACCGGAATGAGGTGTGTAAGGAGACAATTGACAATTCTTCTGACAATACGTTACATGATTCTGGTTGCATGAACAAGCAATGAAAAGGCCTAAAAAAGTTTGTAGTAAAAAGAAGGTTCCGATTTTTTTTAAAGTACTTGTATGTGTCAAGTGAAACACCTTTTCTGAAGGTGTGAGACTTATCACTTGAATTGATCTGACCTGCGTAATCCTCTGGCAAATCCTCTTGATTCGTTATGCTATAAACATTGATTTTGAAACGTACAAGTACACGCTATTACTACAAATAAGAAAAATACTTATATATATATCATTTCATCCAATACTTATACACACTGACTTGTGTTTTACAAATGCATTTCAGGTCAAGAGTGGATATCTCTTCTCAAGTTTCCAGAATCAGGGTTATTATAATGTAACGTTAAACAAAGCACCCAGCATTAATAAATTAATATTCAATACACGCACTAGTAGATGGATGGTGATTTATCCATCTAAGAATAGAGGAGACACACTTATTCATGTAAAGCACTGGCTTTTTTTATGCTCAAAACCAAAATGAATAGCGCTTTTGTTACCATGCATTGAAACACCGCATCAAAATGCATGGGAGTGGCTTATGAAATCTCACTGCTTTAAAACTTGCAAAAAAATTAAAAATAACACAACTCTTTCTTTTTTCTCACAATATGGATCAGCCAACAGAAGCAGCACCAAAAGAAGTAAAACCTAGAAAACGCTTTGTTGGACGCGCAAGACGAAACAACCCTTCACAAGGTGAAGAAGGCGGGGCTATCGAAGACGGCGCTGTTGGTTTTGCAAGTAAGGTTTTTTTTTTTCATAAACACCCATGAGCACATTTGCTTATTAATTCAAAACGTTATAGGAAGTGGTAGATCTCGTGGACACCGTGTTGCTAACCAAGTGCCTGATGAGATATTAAACGACCCGTTATTGAACAAAGCTATTGAACAGGTTTGGATATTAGTAATACAACACAAACGTATATCGTTCTAAAATACTCGCAGTTGCCCTCAAATTATAACTTTGAAATCCATAAAACTGTATGGAGAGTCAAGAAATCAAACGCAAAGAGAGGTAAAGAGCGGATTTGTTGTGTTTTTTATCCCTCTAATCAGCCAAGTATTATAGTGGCACTACAATTACCCGAAGGATTGATGCTGTTTGCCTGTGTCATATCAGATATTCTTGAAGTGTAAGAACAAAACCATCTAAAAAAAAGAGAATTGGAAAGTTAAATGAAAGAAATCAGTTTTTGTGGAGCAGAGACATTGATTATGGGCGATGTCACCTATGGCGCCTGTTGTGTGGATGATTACACCGCGCGTGCACTTGGATGCGATTTCTTGGTTCATTACGGCCATAGTTGTTTGGTGCCTGTGGATGTCACCACCATCGAGACACTCTACGTGTTTGTTGATATTGGCATCGATACACAGCACTTTATTGCAACTGTAAAGAAGAACTTTGAAAAAGGAAAACGACTTGTTTTGGTTGGCACCATTCAATTTGCGGCTGCTCTTCAGGTTGGTTATTATTAAAGGTAATCAAACTAGACAATTAAGTTGTATTTTAGGCATCGCGCGAACCCTTGGAAGAGGATTACACTGTGTTAATACCTCAATCAAAACCTTTATCACCAGGTGAAATTCTGGGCTGCACATCACCCAAATTAAACGACATGGATGCGATTGTGTGTATTGGAGACGGACGTTTTCATTTGGAGTCCATCATGATTCATAACCCTCAATTACCCGCGTTTCAATATAACCCTTTTGGCAAATCATTCACACGTGAACGCTATGATCACCTTGAGATGCACTCACTTCGTAAACATGCGATTACCCAGGCCAAAGCCGCAAAGAAGTATGGACTTATTTTGGGTACCTTGGGTCGTCAAGGAAAACCACAGATTTTGACATATTTGGAAGAGTCGATTAAACAACAGGGGAAGGAATCAGTGAATGTGTTGCTATCAGAGATTTTCCCAGGAAAACTTGAGCAGTTTGAAGATGTGGATGCGTAAAGTATCATTTTTAAAATTTATACGATCTGGTAAAATATTCATTGGCTTTTTATATAGATGGATTCAAATTGCATGTCCTCGTCTTTCCATTGATTGGGGTTATGCTTTTCCTAAGCCCTTATTGACACCTTATGAAGCATCCATCGCACTTGGAAAGGCTGAATGGCAAGATGTCTATCCCATGGACTTCTATGCAAATGATAGTCTTGGTCCTTGGACACCTAACCATGGTAAAGGTGCACCCCGTAGAAGAAGAGTGGCCAAAGCAACATAAGCTTCAATTGAATGAATATGTACATATAAGGAAGAAAGTTATTCATTTATAAAATATGAAGCAGTTTTATTAACAACCGATAATACCATTTACCAACCAATAAATCAATGCAAACTAAACTATTAGTGTGATACTCATGCTGCTTTCAATGATTTTATAATGTCTTTAGCCAAGTTTATTGCTTATAGAAGATCATATCTTTCGAATTTTAAATCTCAAGTGTAATCCAGATGTGTTGTAATTAAACACTGGGTATATTTCTCTTGGAAAACAAAAAGCAATGAAATGACTCGAGTCCTCTTCCAAATGCATTATGCGTCATGTCTATTTGGAAGGATAAAACTCGAAAATAGATTCATGATTTCAAATATGATAAAATCCGGATTTATATACTCCTTGAAAAAAAGTTTCCGTATATTGAAAATATAGACATATTATTTCTTGCCCCTCTTTTTTAATTGACTGCTCGAATCACGTATTATATTTTGCAATTACACGGCCCTTTTCTTTACTTGGATGCCTTACGCCATGCAGATCTGATGACCTTTTAAATGTTCTCGTAGGACAGGATCATAGTTTTGACTCGGTCATATGTGAGAATAATGAAAAAGCATATATCATAGATTCGCTTTGTCGATCATTCCAGAGCATCAAAATCAATATCACCAAAAAGTACCTTGAAATGTCTTTCATGTCCTAAAATGAAGTTATTAAGGACCAATGTCTTGAATATAAAGTTTCATTGTTGTGATTCGTGTTGAAAGAAACAAAGGGCCCTTTTTAAAGTCACTTCCTCCCTAATATTCCCTATTTCCTCCATCTCGTTATTAATCATGAGCTGATGGTGTTTAAATTCAATATCAACTGTAGTCTCGGGCCATCGATGGACTAAACATAAAGTAACAACAAAATGAACGTTCCCAGAGTATACCATTTAAAAAGTCTATTGCTTGATGTATAATAATTAATGAGTTACTTTTGGTTAGGCATTTTCACACTTGTAAGAATAAAATTACTAAAAACAAAAATAAAGGGGAACTTTTTTTTTCTGATCCAAGAAAACAATGAAGTAATGGAATATTCTAAAGTTAAAAGCAAATCGTCTCCAATGAATTGAAAATAATAAACAATAAATATTTTATTAATTGCAGGTTCTCTAGATTTCCCGTCGACGTAATGTAAACTTGAAAATTAAATGAACCTTAATTAAAGCGCTTGTAAAAATGTGTATTGAATGTTCATGAATAAAAAAAATTTTTTTTAGTCAAGGCTGATCCTTCAAGTGTAACAGGTCTTGTAAATTAGACCTTTTAACCGATTATAAGTGTTCTACTAAAAAACTATTACAAGGAATAAGAATGTTTACGCTTTTCATTGATTTTACAATGAATCTGGAGAATTAAGCCCTCTCTTTCCATTTAGGATACAAATCGCTAATTATGAACATAAACCTAAATATATATTATCATGATATCATTTATAAAACTATCTTTAGCAACGCCGTTGTTACACATTAATAGATTAATAGTAAAATTCGAGGACTTGAAGAGCATATTTTGTGATATCCCTATTTTTTTTTCTTTCTTTTCTTTTTTCTCCCTTCTTGCTCTCACATTCTCTTTTTTTTCCTTCTTCTATTCCCTATTTTTTTTTTTCATAAATATAGTTATATATATTTTTGTTTTCTTTATAACAATCATATTCCTTCTTCTCTGAAAAAATAAATAAATAAACTAAGTGATATTGAGGACAGTAACAATCAGAAAAGATGGCATTGATTTTTATTTCAGTCATATTCTGCGCATGCTCGTTTGTTCTATTGCTATTAGCAAATCTAGGCACTACGTTCAGTAGTACTTTCTTACCAAAGCTATTCTTGTGCCAAGTCAACCAAGCATCAACAAATATGTTTATACGTTACGGCATATACAACTCATGTTTATACAATAATAATAGTTCTACACCTATTAGTTGTACAGCAAAAATGCCTGCTTATTCATTCGGTAAAAGCATTATCAAAAGTACAAAAAATGACAATTTTATTGATCTTGCCTTGCCTTTATTTTTAATTATTTTTCTTAGACGCTAAACAATTTGCTACCTTATGTGGTGCAAATGATGTTACACAAACTAATCTTTTCGAAGAGTATGCAAGTAAAGCAAATATTGCCACTTTTAAAACTTTGGTGTTGATCATGCCTGCACTGATTCTCTGTTTCCTTGCCTTTTGCTGTAAGTGGAAGAAAAAAAATTCACACTCATTAGAATGATTTGCTTAAAACTCTTTTTCAGGTGCCTTGACGATGCGAAGATATAGAAGCTCTAACACTATCCCTTTTATGGGTACATTTTTTAGCTTAATTGGCTTTTTCTGTGGAGCAGCAGGCCTTGCGTTGATTATTGTTACATTCTGGAAAGGCTTGGATGCGCTCAGCAAATTAATCGATGGTCTCTCA
The DNA here is from genome assembly GCA_024139395.1 of Backusella morwellensis. Classification (NCBI taxonomy): domain Eukaryota; kingdom Fungi; phylum Mucoromycota; class Mucoromycetes; order Mucorales; family Backusellaceae; genus Backusella; species Backusella morwellensis. Next base: position 43,359 of record VCJI01002814.1, on the reverse strand, counting down.
TACCAATGGGGCCCCGCCATTTATATCATTGGTATTGGTAGCGGTTGTCTCTTGATTGCCTTGATCTGCTTTGTTATTAGTTTGTTTTCACGACCCTCCGATGATTACGACAGAGAAACGTTCCAGCTCGGTAATCGCGATAGTCAGTTTGAGAATAATAATGTGGATACCAAGTTCCATGCCTTCTCTACACCTCCTCCAGAAAGAGGCTCCTATTACCAGCCTTATCAAACACATGCACCTTATACTCCACCACATACACACAACCAGCAGTATGGCTATGGACAAAACAACTATTCCAACAATTATTACTAAAAGGGTTCCCGCATCTATCATGTATGTATCACCCGGGGTCATCGGACTAAATAATTTATTTTTTTGGTTTCTTTTTGATTGTACACCATAAGAAAAAAAGGAGAAGAAGGATGAAGATAGCTTTCCTTTATATAATTAGTAAAACCTAATATCTTTATACATTTAATTAATAAAAAATAATACTTTCCTTTTACAAAAACTGAATGAATATAAATCTCGGGAAAAGAAAGGGGGGAGGGATCATGTCAGCAAATTTCCTTTCAAACAATTGTAGATCTGTTTTAGGTTTATTCGTAACTCAGATTTGTGTAACTTTTAAAATGCCCATACAAAAGACAGCGTTTTTGACAATGATAATTGAATATAAGATGGTATCTTCTTTTAAAAAGGGAGGAGCTAGTTTATTCAGCAAGAATAACGAGGTGGATGTATTTGGGCACTCCTTTCTTTATTTTTTATATCGCTCTATTATAGAAAAAAAGTATGGATCTACAATTATCCTCTGAAAAAAAGTCTCCAATCGTACTTGACACTGTTCCTATATAAAACAAAAGAAAAAAATAGAATTAGCATAGACAAAAACTCAGAAGTGCATAAACGCGATAGTGTTGAATGATCTGTATATAACAAAGATACCTGCATTACATCGTCATTCATCCCTCAATGAAGAGAAGAAAAGTAAGCCTAAGAAGGCTATGGAATTCACCGTATCAAGCTCTGTACCTGTCGCCGTGTAAAAAAAACAGTGATTAGAGAACAAGGAATTTAAAGAACCCTGTTGACTTCGTTTCATGCAAGTTGCTTGTTTTAGAGCAACAATAAATGACATGCTTTTGAGAACTCCGATTGTCATGTTATGTGCTTTTTGATATATGACTTGAATTGCTGACTTGAATTGTAGACATGTAGTGTTCAAGGGATCTTAATCTAACTGTTATATATCATACATATCAACACGAATGAGATAATGTATGTAGGTAAAGAGGATTCTCAATTTTTCTTTTACTGTTTTTGAATAGATCAGTTTTAAAAGAATAATCTTATTGGTAACCTTTATTTTCATTTAACTTTTTTATTGACACCATCTTTAACTTCCCGCCTCATCATTGTGCTGAAAATAACACTTTTTATAGTAAAAATAATGATACCGATTTCACCATGGCTGAATAGCAACCCCACTAAAAGAAAATCATTAACCCAAAACTGTTTAGAATTTTTTTTAGACAAAAACGAAATGCGCAAACAAAACCTTAAAAAGAAAGTCCAAATATCAGGGCTGTGTGTTTAATAGTAAAAGGTTTTAATCTGTTCCAAAGTTGTAACACGTTTGTAATACACCAAAAATGAAACAAAATGAATACCTTATTTTTTTTTTCTCTATCGAAAAAGGGGGATGATTCCCAATTTCATAGAATAATGAATACCAACAATAAAGAAGCATTTGAAACGTAGAAAACTCCGTGCATCAAACAATTGTCATAAAAATGTTGCTTCATTTAAATGTTTGTGTTTGCTTCGGAGGACACCCCGCTTTTCTGTTTAAAAAAAAGCACTTTTCTTTATAGTGCCACGGAAACAAAGAGATACACAAGGCTGTAATGGAAATGCAAACCAATTAGCTGTTTCTAAAGGGAAGGTATCATACCCACTTTATTTATTTACTATTATTTTACAAATAAAGAGTTATTTCATTTTCTCTTTTTAAAACGCTGAACACTTACTAAGCTGGCCTAAAGGATCATCAAATGGACACGTGAAAATACCTTTTTTTTTGGGTAAGAACATTAAATAAGCCATACATCCTCTTGATGACTGAGGCTTTTTTTTTTGTCTCAAATACGGATTTGTGTATACATTTTAGAAATGAGACTTCCCAATAAATGAAATTCTGTTTTTTTTTTCTACACTTCTCATCCAAAAGGCAGGTTAATAAATTTGATTTTAGTTACTATCACTACCTCTATTGGATAGATACTCCCCAAAATGTAGACGATCGATCGAAAAATCTATCAAACGGTGGGAATGAGAGACAAGATAGACGGTGCTGGCGTAAACAAATAATGAAATCAAAAAGACGTATTTCTATCATCGGTCATTACGAAATGCCTTAAATCATCCAAACGAATTGATGTGTTTTCAAAACAAAATAGATGACCTGCATAGTTATCAAACAGATATAACCAAATAAGAGCTAATAGAACGGTGTGTTGGAGAGAGAGAGAGAGAGAAGGAGATAGCCTTTTTATGTTTTTCTAACCTCCCGACTGATAGGACAAGAGAGAAAGTCTTGTATATGATTTCATTCTTACAATTAACTTTTTTAGCTATAGCATGATGTCATTCTATTCTTCTCTACAAACACATTTGATACATTCAACTCAGAGAGAGAAGAAAAACCTGCTTATAGGATGTTATATATATATATATATCAAAGTGTGAGGTTATTCTCATTTTTAAAATTGCCTCAAAAGTTATATATTCAGTAATTCAAAAGCGGGCGGAAGGGCACGGTCCGATAAAAGTTTAAATGAGGGGGAGAGAAAACAGGGATTATGCTATTTTAAATATCGATAGTGTTCTTAAAGAGCCGTATAACAATCTCTTTTAATATCCTTTCAATTGCAGAAAGAGATTGGGTAAGTGGAAACTTTCTTTTGTGTACGATAAATAAAGTAATCTTGTGTGCATGCTGAAATTTCGTGCAACAATCATTTTGTCACTCGCATCATCCTGACATCTTGAAAGTTTATTTTGTTTTTGTTTTATTTTTCGTGGGTGTGTGTACCTACACCCTTTTTTGATATAAATAGAAGTCGTTTACACAAAAAAAATACCTCTTTCTTTCTTTTTATTCCCATTTCTCTATATCTCTTTCTCATCACTTGTGAGATTTTATAACCTTCTGCGAAAAGCTCTCTCCGACAGAAATACCAAGCAGCAACAAACTTCAGAAATAACATTGACGTCTTCGATATAAATATATTTACATAAAGCATCGACATATTTATACAACATTGATATATACTCTATACACGCACAACTGTACAGACTCATCTAAAAAATGGCCCATCATCAAATTTGCCCTGTCTGCAGTGCCAACCTTGCATTTACAAGACACTATCAATGGTGTGCTCTTCAAAAGTAAGAAAAAAAAAAACTTGGATTACAACCATGGTGACTTGTTACTAATATATTTTTAATTTAAAAAAAATTAGTGGTAATAAACCAGTTCTGGAGAATGCACAGTGTCAAAACACAAAACATCACTCTCGTCATTAATTTTTGTATCTTTTTTTTGTTTTTCTTTGTAAAATACCCCCTACCCTTTGGTTAAAAGGAAATATATATGTTAACAAAATATGTAATAAAGAATTTTGATTTTGTTTTATTAATGATCATGATGTCATAACGTATTCATGGATAACATGTAAAACAATTTACTCTCATGTTATAAAGGAGTCGGGCCAATCATAGCATTGCCCTGGCACATACAATAAAATAACCCACGTTAATCACTGCAATTATTCTTTAAATGCACGTATACAAACATTTACGTCATGTTGGCTTCCATTTAAGTATAATATCTTGTTTTTTTTGTACAGGTGAATAAAATCAATTGCGATTTTTTCTATATTTGTATGTTTTCGATAATTCTTTTTAAGTAAAAATGGGATGATTTTTTTTTGTAGTATCATGTTTTGGTATCCAAAGGCTACTTGCGTAGTTATTTTGTGTTTTTGTTTTTGTTGTTACTGATCACTGTGTTATCATTGTGTTATAATAGTGTATTGAAATAGTGGTGGTTTTGTTTATGATTTCCAGGTGAAACGATTGCTAAGCGGCAGTGTTGGTCATCTGCTGGTTTTTTAGTGAGGACGGTTATTTGATGATCGCTGGAAGTCATGAGAGGCCTTATGCGAGGAAAGTTTTTAAGTCCAGGGTACTTGTATCCCAATAACGGGTGACAGTGCAATGTATCTTCACGTAAGCATTTTTCTGAACAATAAAGTGAACTCTAAAGAAAAGGGTGCAGTGATCAAGTTAGCGTTTTGTTTATTATTATTGTCGTTGTTTACTTTTGCGTACAGAGTTTTGGCCAATAGCGCTATCACAGTAGGTACACCAATTTAAGTCAGACATCTTTTTTAATGTTGTACTATTTAATGGATGGGTCTGTCGTATGTTACAAATAATTATAAAGAGAAGAAAGAAAGGGATCTTGGAAACACGATTATGCAGTTTTATATAGTTGATGTGATGAAGCGGAGGGTGTTGGGTTTAAAACACTCGAATCGTCTGTGTGGTATTGATACCCAAAAAAAAAATTTTTTTCTTCTTTTATTAGCAAGTGAACCACCCAACTGGTAACCGACCTTTGGAAAATTGGAAAAAAAATGCGGTATAAGTGTACATAAATGGTAGTCGATTACGAAAAGATGGGGTAAAAAAGAATTCTATGTATCGACTTCATTATGTATATCTTTTTGTTCCTTTGTTCCCCCAAGTCATTTGGAGTAAGCAATAGAACTTATTCATAACGGTTTAAAAGAAAAAGTATATCAAAAAGATAAAAAAAAAAAGAGGCGAGAAAGAGGAAGAAAAAGAGAAAAGGGGTTCTATTTTTTGCCTTTTTATTTATTCCGTGGAATGATGCAATCATTACATCATTCATAATTCCCTCTTTCACTGAATCGACAAAAAGTGCCCTGGAAGTGAACGACGCGTTCGACTTTATCTTAAATCAACATTACATCATATCAACTTTAAAAAAAAGAAAAGGAGAGAAGTGACATTAGTACGTTTCGTTTAAGGGAAATACAGTTCGCAATAACAAGAATTTTGGTTTCTTGCTCTGTTGCGATGCTTTATAATGATATATACACGTCGAAATAATGGTCTGGATTGCTGCTCCAACTATCACTCTGGTTTTGAAGAAATGCATAAAATGTCTTATATTGTTCTTTGTTTTTCTTAAATTGCTCAGCTTGTTCTTGCTATGACCAATAGGACACTTCACCATTCTACTGTTCCCCTTCTCAATACTACCATTCTTATGTTCATCATTCGATAATGGGATTTATTAGTATTGATAGTTGATTTGCACTCTCATTGCAAGATGATCAAATCCAAAGTCAATTTTAAATTGATAATATCAATACCGTCCATGGGTATTCCTAATCAATCTCTTCAACAATTTACTTTGAAAGGGCTCAAAAGATGTAAGGCAATACAGATCAAATAAAATATCAAAAGTAATCGAATTTGTTTTTGGTTTCGTGTATCAGAAGAGGGGGGAGTTTAAAGAAAAAAAGTATTCGAAGACTCGAATCATTAAACAAAATAAAAGACGAAAAGTTATGTGTGAGCCTCCTTGTATCTCTTTTATTAAGCATGAATGGAGAGAGCGCTCATTTAAAATATTTCTTTTAAAGAATGAATACAAAGTGTGAAAAATATATGGGGTAATTAAATTGACATTATGAAAAATTAGGGTGAGAAATACAAGGGAACAATACAGTGATGAAAGTCCAAAAATAATCACATGGACAAAAGAACCAAACCAGTAAGAGCCAAGAGTAGATAGTACCATAGAGAGAAAGACCAGTAGCACGATGGGAAAACCATTAGCAGTAGATTAGACTTGACTTCTTCACAGTAGAGGTGGCAAGTCTTGCAGGGAGGAAGGACAGTGGTAGTAGAGAGCCAGGCACAACCAGAGAACACGGAGTCTTCAGAGCTTTAAAAAAGAGAGTAAAGAGTTTTTTTTTTTTTTAAAAATACAATATAATGTTACCTATAAACTACTAACTACAACTACACAACTACAACTACAACTACAACTACAACTACAACAAGAGAGAACAATGTCATGATTTCAAAGTGTGAATTATCTTTTTCTCTGACCGGTTGTACTTCCTGGAAGCTTGGAGCTATATTTTTCATAGCAGGCCCAAAACCATGGCAGGATGACATCTTCACCTAAGAAACCACGACTAGAGGGGGAGCACTGTTTTGCCTTTCGTAGTCCATAAGCAATCCGAAGCGCTCAGCCTTTTCTCTAGATCCCTTAAGACGCGTAATTCAAAGATACTGCTAGCAGTTGGCACGCTACCCATTGTCTTCATACGCTTAGTCCAAACGATGTGTAACTTTTTAGCACCCGCGAGAACCATTAAATGAGGGCAGAGAGACTTTGGCAAGTCAGGGCATGGACAGCTCCTGATGCACCATTCCAGAAAGCACAGAGTGATTTTTATGATGATCCAACGAGAGTAAATGTAGTACTTCAGCGCCAGAGAAGGTGTTAATTGTTTCAAACCCTAAGGTTGAGAATGAGACCACCCTTTATAAATTGCTCCTTTTGAAGAACCCACTTTTGTGTTTGAACTCCTGGAGTTTGAAATGATTATGCTAGAAAACCGCACCTTTTTTAGGGTAGTACTTCTATACGCATTCATTAGCTCTTCAAGAAGAGGGACGTTAAGGCTCTACTGTTTTTGACAGGATAGAGAACGTTTTTAAACCCTTGTATCTGAGAACGTCTATAATGTTGAAGTAGAAGCAGTAGTAGAAGTAGAAGTAGTAGTAGTAGCAGTTTCTCCGGCCTTGACAACAGATTTGAGAATAAGGTAAAACGGAAGAAAAAAAAAAGGTATTTTTTATGTGCAGGTTATTTATTATTTTGATTATGACTCAACATTTCACATGGAGGCTTGATGCTAAAACGTCTTTCAATCTCAGTTTGTTGATATCAATACAGAGCATGTAAGTCTATGTATGTATAATAAATGCAACTCTCATCAGAAGCAAGTACTTTAATGAGTTTATGTTTATATGAGTATTGGTGTATAAGGGTTTATCACTACGAAGAGTAAAACTTGTTGGTGATAAGCTGAGCATGTATCGTTTACATTAATAAAGTTCTTTTTGGCTGTTCTCAAGCAACATTTGTGTGGTATCACCAACCTCACATTTTGTGAGGAATTACCAAAAATGATATGTGAGAACCTCACAAACTGTTAGAATTTCCTAAATCGTTTGTGCGGACCTCACATATCATTTTTGGTAATTCAACCATTCAAATGAAGAAGCCTGACATACAAAAAAAAAAAAGAAGCCTGATGATTTTGGCGTGGATGACTCTTGCCATTTCAGCAAATATCATTGCAAACTACTCGAGTTACCTGATCTCTTTGCTTCCCTGGTATTGTCAACTTGGTCAGACCCATGAAACTTATCTAAAGCAGTCGTGGAAAATGCTCTGAGATCCATAGAAGACCCAACAGCTGCCTTGGATAATTTTGTGAAGGCGTTACAACATTTTCTCGCGTTGGATGATTAGGGTGACATAAATATTGGTTTAAAAGGTTATACCAGATATGTAATTGGCATCTGCAAGAAGGAGGAGAAAACCCAAAAATTATTCGCTGCTCACTATGAAAATGCTATGGACGATTATAAGCTTGAACGTGCCAAACAGCGTGCGATTAAAAAGATAAATGCTGACAATTACCAAATTCACATGGAAATAAGCGCAAGCACAACAAACACTATCATCGAATCCTCTAAAAAGAGAAGGAGCTCAGACCCGAAGCCCTCGAATTTGCAAAGGAAGCTTATTCGTGGTGACCACCTATTCTAATACCTCATAATATATATATAAAAAAATACTTGACATATCATACTATTTACTATTGCTATCAAGAAGAGGATTAAAAGTTGGTTTATTAAACTTTTGTAAAAGTATATTGTGTATTGGATAATTATAATAAATAAAAGAAAAGACTCAATCCTGGTGTCTCTTATATATACTTTTGGTAGGGTGCTTTCCCTCAGGATCATCATGATGGGCTCTTACCACAATGGTAGTGCATGGAGAATGATGACTAACATAATCACTTGTGCTTCCCAATAGCGCTCTTATCCAACATTTAATTTCTTTATACATTCTAATATACTATTTACTTTTTACCTTTTGATTGTACCCAATTGGCGAGTGCCCATAATAAGCGCATCAGCCTTTAGTTCAGTCACCTTTTTTAAGATTTCATGCTTTGGTTCGCCCAATAAGGCAATGGCTCTAACGGCAATCTAGAGGCGGGTTTGTTATCTACCCTTTTTTATATGATCTTTTACTTACACCTTGTTCTGTTAATCTGCGAGCATAACTTTGTAATAAAGCATGGCTCTTTATTTTCTTGGTATCATCCACTTCTTCATGAAAACCTTTAGGTGAAATGTAAGGTGCCATAGGCTCGATGACGGTACGACAATTCAATAATGACACCTTAAGAGAGAGAGAGAGAGTAAGTTATATATGCTTAAAGTATAATACTACTTTACCATGTCTCGTTTAGGGTCAATAAAGTTCTTTGTTGCCCAATCATAAACGTACTCTGCCGAGCCTTCATCGATACTAATAGCAACAATCCGAGTTAGATCCCTATGTTCTGTTTCTGGAAAGATATTTTCATGAACAACTGAAGCTTTCTCCATTTTTTAATATTCTAAAGATAAACAATAAAAAATAAGAGAGTTTATATTTTTACGATGTTATTCTTTTTTTTTTGAATTATCCACCGAGTCTATATATATTCTCATTTTATAGAAATCGTTTGATTCCTTCCCGCCGGATATATACAGATTAATTTTTTTTTTAAAAAAAAAAGAAACCTTGGTGAGTGAGTGATCTATTTCCGATCTAAGGATTATTTTGATCATTTTACTATTTTAATTTATATTACTTGTGATATGCAGCATATTCTTGTAATTGAGTTTTTTAACCTTTTTTCGAAAAGGAAAAACCTCCAAGTTTTATTTCTCTTTCAACTCAGAAAAATCAAGTAAAGATCATTACATTACTAATAGAATAAAGATACTGATCCTTTCTTGTATTATTGATTAACATGATTATGCATGATCATCATTGTAATAAGAAACAATTAAACGAATTCTTTCAAACCTAGTATTCCCTTCCTGCTATATTACAAATCATATCGATGTTCCTTGTTTTACTTCCCGAAGGAAAGATGTGAAATCTAAATACTATCAATCAATCCGAAGAAATAATACATGTTTATATGGTACAAGTTGTATATTTATTTATTTATATATTTATTTATTTTATTTATTTTTTTTTGTGTATAATAATAATAATAATAATATTCAAATCTAATTCTTCAATGCAACATTCTCATTCTCCTCTTCCTGTTCCCATTCAAAACCATCCTCAATATCTTCAATTTCAGATTCATCTTCAAGATCAGAAACAAACTCAACATCATCCTGTTTTAACAAGTATTAGTCATCTATGTCACTTTCTTGTGATATTTCATACCTCATCTTCATCCTCCTCTTCTTCCTCCTCCTCGTCCTCCTCTTCAGACTCATCCTCCTCAGCACCCTCAAGATCCTCATCCAAAATCTTTTGCCAAATCTCCTCATTGACATTCAAAGGAGCATCGCCATAAGCCTTTGACTTTAATCTGTCAATCAACTCCTTTTCAATCGACTTTTCGATACGGGCAGCAGCCTCTGCCTTGCGTTCACGATTTGCCTCACGTCGATCCAGTTTCTTTTTAATGCCAATCAATTGAGGTCGATCTGCTTCCTTTAGTTTTAATTTACGCATACGGATCAGGTATTGCGTGATTTTTGTTAGGCGTTGCTTGCATTTGTGTGTTAAAAAGTTGGGCCAATATTTCAACTCTTTGTCAATCTATTTTGTTGCTTTAATTTATATTACTTTATGTATTTTACACTCTATTTTACCTGTGCCAAAGCCTCTGCATAGTTCTTGGAAAGCTTCTTTTTTTCCCACATTTTTGCTGGTGAATGGGCACGTTCGGGTGTTTTCATATACAAGTAAACGATACCTTTTATAAAGTAGTGAATAAACTGTGTGTTTTTTCTTTTTTTTTTAAAAAAAAAAACAAAGTTACCATTATGTTCTCTAATAGTTGCATAGCGACTATTAGCCAAGGGACAAGACTGTCTATTACAGAGACCTGTGACATTATATTGATTACGACAAAAGTTGCCAGTTGGTGTTCTATACATTTGATCAGTAAAAAATAAAACGTTTTGCTAGATTGTGGAAACTTACTTGACTTTATATGAACAAAACTGCTGGTTGATAACTTGCCATATCACTTCGTCTGACTGCATTATTATGAGTTACTTTTTATGTAGAAGAAGAGGACAAGAGAACTAGAAAAAAAGTAATAGACTTTTTTTTTGTATCCAACACTGTCAAAAAAGGAAGCATTGTGACTTGCCAAAGGGTCAAGCCACTTGGTCACGTGCCTCTTGTCAAAGATTCAAGTTTTATTATTAAGAAATAACATATATACACTATGATGTTTCCACTTCCTCATCTTCTGATTGATTTTCATCTTGAACAATCCTTCTCCAACGATAAAGGACTTCTTTTTGTTGGATTTTAAAGAATTCACGTCTAACAGGGTCCGTATATTGCATAGGATCAAATGACATTATTTTTATGTCCAATTTTCTTTCTTTCAGTCGAAGTTTTGAGTTGTTGTATTCAGCATCATGCGTTGATGATTTTCTCTTTTTTTGTGATGCTAGCACAATATTGCAAGAATTTGGAGGCTGTTCCAATAATTGTATTTGTGACGAGGGTTGCTGTTCTTGCTGTATTTGTGATTGGGGTTGCGCTTGTATTTGTGGTTGCATCAATGGCTGTGTTTGTACCTGGGGTTGTTGTGTTATATGAGGCGTTTGTATTGGTTGTGCTGGTTGTGCTGGTTGTGGAGAATAAGGCGGTAAATGGTGTTGTTGGAGAGGTTGCTGTTGTCCTTGAGGGACTCTGTAGCTGGTAGGCATGGGCGTGGCATGACCAGCCATCATGGCATTTTTGGCATCACGTGCTTGTTTTTTGGCGACAATGGTCTTCCACTTGTGCTTGTCACGCAAGACTGTCCAGCAATGTTGCAAATTAAAGCCTTCATTGAATTTTGCGTTACGACGATATATTTTAAAAGCCTCCGTCATCTACATACAGATACTCATATCAGTTATTTTTTGTTCTTTTACAGCATGTTTTAAAATATACTTTACCACAAGATTTCCATTATCAGCCTCAGGATTAAATTGTGTTTCAGCTTCAGCGACAGCCTCACAAAACTTCATGGTGGAACCCTGGATAACATGCCAACGGCTTCTCATGGCTGAAGCAGAGCGCTCTGTTCTTGGTGTGATTTTAACATGGAATTCATCCTTGATACGATCCCACATGGAGAGTGTGGTTGTTTCACCTCCAACATTCGTATCTGCCCAGGATCGACACAGCTGTTCGTCTTCTTCAACAGCCCATGAGAGTCCACGGTTTCCCTTTTTGAGTGAATTTGTAGTGTCTGTCGTGGGTTGAGGAGATTGACTCATAATGTGTTTACTAATATAAGAGAGAGAAAGAAAAGACATGAAATATTTTAGCAGCTTTTTTCAAATTTAAAAAATAAAAGCTCTCAACTTAATTAATAACATCTAAATTTAGAATGGGCGCCAAAACATTTTTGCTAAATTGGAGGTGTTTTCGGACTTCTCCGCTAAAGACGGAGCAGCAACCAGTGCAACACTTGCTATTTTGCTAAAAGATCTAGAAGAATTAAGGGACTAAACCAGTTGCAATCACAATGTATTTGATCTCTTTTTATTGAGGAAAAAAAGAAAATAACCAAGCAGATCAGATAGCAAAAAGCTGTCTTTGTTTAAAGCTCAAACGTAAAGCACTGTTTATCAGGCACCATTCCTGGTCCTGAAATGTAATGAAAGGAAAGCAAGTCACGTATTTCTTGAGTGAAATAAAAAAAAAAAACTTGTAAAAATACCATCAGTTTTTCTTGTACTTTTAAAGAATTGGAAGAATGTAAAAAAGGGATTGGAGAGATGTATCCAATTGTTCAAATACGATAAAAATAGAAAAAGAATAAAGAATGTTATCTATTCAATTCAATCAATCCCTTTTATTATTATTATTATTTATAACAAATATTGAATACATCTCCCTTACAATGTTCCATAAAAACAGTACTCTTTACTTGCTACTTTATGCAAATGATAAAAAGCGTTGTGGGAAAAAACATAAATAACAGCACAAATCATTCAATTGTCAAAGGCAGTAAATCAGATCTCCAACTTGTTGCGATACAAGACCTCACTTTTTCACAGTCACAAAGCTTATAATATGGTTTTGGTGTTAAACCCTAATTGTATTCTTTTTCGTTTTTTTTTGTTTTTTCCCTCCAACACGCTTATATATACACACACACAACATGAGTGAAAATGAAGGTGCACTAAAGCGTAGCGAAGACCAAACAAGCGAAACTCAACACCAGAATAAAAAGATAAAGTTGGCGGAAACAGCACCACTTGTTTTGGATAAGTCACAAGAGGAAGCAATAGATAAACTTGTCCAGAATAGCCATCTTGCAAAGGAGAAAGGTAAAATGCAGCAAGACAATCATGACATTTGGAATGAGAAGAGCACTCCTTTAACGCTTTTCACTCATATTTGATAAAAAAAGAACAAGTGGATAGTAATAATAGCAGTAACAATAGCAGCAGTAGCGGTAAGTGTGAAAAACCGATAGGA
>VCJI01002807.1:10689-25722 GCA_024139395.1 Backusella morwellensis | reverse complement strand
TTTTTTTTTTTTTTTTTTTTTTTTAAATGATGAAAATTTACCGACGGGCGGACGGACTCGAGCCTGTACAAGCTCATTTATGAGAATGTCGAATGTCGTTTTCTGATTTTTTTTTAAAAAGATTAAAACATTTTATATACCTTGAGTAATGATTTCTAACCTCATTCTCCCTTTTAGATTTGAAAAATGAATCTTGTCCTCTGTTTATGTTCTATTTTAAAAATTAAATAAATAAAAAACACTTTCATAAAATAACAAGAAGCAATGTCTCTTTTTAAATATATATTTCTTTTATTAATTTTTTTTTGTAATGAAATACTGTTAATAAATAAGGAATTGAAAATACTTTTTCTCTTTAAAATATACCACTTCCTCCACCACCACCAGTCCACATCGTTTGTTGCTGCTGTTGCTGTTTTTGAGCCATGCTTGTGAATGGATTATTATTATTGATGTTGTTATTCAAGCTCTCCATCACCTTTGTTGGCGAGCTAGCTAACACCATTTGTTGATTGTTGGTAGCAAAAGGGTTATTAGAAGGTGAACTAAGACTGGTCATTGGCTGTACATTATTCTGTGTCAATAAGGTTTGTTGTGTAAATAGAGATGGTGGTTGTTGCTGCTGAGAATTATATGAGGGTGTTGAAGTACTAAATTGAGGCATAGTACTTGCTCTAAAGGGGTTGGAAACATTGGACGTGTTTTGGGTAGCTACTGGGGACATGCTAGGCTGGGTTACGAGGGCCATATCGCCTGTATTGGTTCTGAAAGGGTTGTGACCCCCTGTTTGCTGTTGCTGCTGCAGCATAAGAACAGGCGGTTGCATCGTTTGAACTGGATTTTGAGCAGGGTTATAAAATATATTGACTGTTTCGTTTTGAAGACTTGCAAAGAAATCAATCAATTCTTTTGGTTGATGTTGTTCTTGCTGTTGTAGCTGTTGTTGCTTCTGCTGTTGGAATGACTGTTGCTGGAATGGCTGCTGTGGCTGCTGTGGCTGTTGTTGCTGTGGCTGTTGTTGCTGCTGCTGCTGCTGTTGTTGTTGTTGTAACACAGAAGGTTGTTGTAATTGGTTTTGTGTAGGAACTAAGCACAGAGTATTTAAAAAATGAATTATGCACGAGATAAATAATCACAAGAAAATTCTTACCAGAAGTTGAGTTTTGGCCTTCCTGTGGAGTATCATTTGCATCATCCAAATAACCTTGAAGAGCAGCAGCCAAAGATAAAGGTGCCTTTATATATTTTAAATAGAATTAAACACTCTTCCCCTTTCTCTCTCTTTATTTCAACTTACATGTTTTACGGTAGGAATGGAAATATTAAGCTCATGTTGCAATTGTCTCGCTCTTTCCAAAAACGCAATTATATCTTCTGTTTGTTTTGCAAATCGTTTGTAAATATCAAGTGATGTTCTCGCATCAGCCTTATTCATGGCAAAATAGTGCTCTATCAACCTATTTTTAGATTCCCCTCTTTTTCTCTTTTATTTATATATACAACTTACCCAATATATTTGCAATGGACTCATTGATGACTTGAAACAAGACCAGCAAGTCATCAATCAGTAAGCGGAAAGCATACAAGGTAAGGTCGTTGTCAGCTGATTCAAGCATAAACTGTTATATATTACACGAGTCAGAATATAATGATGATAATGGTAAAGAAAATCAACACTTACATTGCACTTTAGTAAAGCACCAGTTTGCTTCTGTAATATGATAGTTTCCTTTAATAAACCATCTGCAACGGACAAGTGTCTCAAACGACTCTTCTTTTTTCCCATTGTGTCCTTTACATAATCTATCTTTGAGTTACGATACGCAACCACCTTTTGTTCCAAATAAGCCGTGTAATTGTAAATGTTTTGAATATGAACAACGCCTAAATTAATATCGGGGTGTCCATTTATTATTTTATTTCTGTTTACATTTGAATGCTGTTTGTTTATATTTTACCTGATGATTTTTCTCTTAATTTACTTGTATCCAATGCAGAAGGTCTTGTTTCAACGTACGAAATAATTTTGTCTTCATCTCCTAATCTCATGAGAGTGTGAATGATGATCAACACTTTAAAGGTAACCTTTTTTTAAAAAAGAAAAAGAAAAGAATAAGTAACGTTTGTCCTTCTTGGTCCTTTTGTATTATCTTACGATCCATGAGTTTTCTCGAAGTCGTTTTTCTAAAAGGTCGATAATAAGCACCGAGTTTCCAGGGCTCTGAAAAGTCGAATTGATAAGTGCTAATAAAAAATAAAGTATTAACAAGCAATAATCACTCAGCGTTATGATCCTATTACTTTGCAAATGTTTTTGTTTTGGTGGATTATATTCAAGTCGAGTAGCCTTTCTCACTGCAACTTCCATTATGCTGTATTATTACGACTATTATATTATGATTATTATTAAAAAGAGATGTACAAAAGAGGAGGGCAGCCAAAAGGAGAGCAAAGAGAGAGGAAGGGGGGTAAGGAAACAGAAAAAAAAAAAGAGACCAATAAATAAGTATTATTATTTTAGGTCTCAGCGAAAGGTATGCCTTATTTCCCAAACAAGTTATAACACACTCGACCGGAAAGGTGACCGCTTTCTATATTTCAACCGGGTCTTTTGCTTGGTTTTTTTTAACCGAGGGAAAACATTAAAATCGCATTAATTTAATACCTCTTTTTGTCGTTTTTTCTCTCTTTTTTGTTCTTGTTTTATTGGACACAGTAGCCTTTTTATTTATTGTTGTAGTAGAATTAATCCAACCTTACCTAACCTAGTAAATAATAATATAAGTAAATATAAATATAAAATTGATAGAAATGCTTAATAATGCTCTGCTGTTACAAGGTAAATCATCTAAATAGTTTATTAATTATTATTACGATAATATACACTATTTTTAAATAATATATAATAAACAAAAAGCATAATAAATACACCCTTATTATATGGCCTTGAAATCACTCTTATAAAAGACAAATGTAGTCAATGGACCTCATGCGAAACATGTGTACTTGAAGATGGTTGTGGGTATTGTAGTACGTTAAAAAGTTGCATACAAGGAGGTTGGTTTGGTCCTTTGGACAAGTCAATATGCGCTTTGAATGATTTTTACTATCACCAATGTCATTGTAAGTGTTTTATGAGTCTATGTATATATAGATATGACATATACATCTATCTCTATATATCTATATATGTGTATATATCTAAAACTGATGAATAATGATAGTATCAAGCCTACCTTGGGGTATTATTGCCACCATTTTAATCTCCATCACAGCCATCGTATTTCTAGGATGCTGTTTATGCTGCTGCTGTTGTAGACGACAACAAGAACCAGAAGATGCAGAAGAAAACCGACCCTTACTTATCGGACCATCACGTTATCTAAGAAGATCATCTACGTATTATCAGTGGAATAGAGTGCCTGTAAATCATCAAACAACCGCAGCACCTGTAGCTTCCAGTCCGGCTACCATCACTGAAGAGGATCAGCAAAGTGGTGACCAGAGTTGGGAGGATCGAAGAAAGGCGCTCATCAAGAAATATGCACGTGAACCACCAACATCAGTTTGAAAGTATTTTCCTCTCCCCATGTGAAGTCAAAATATATAATTTGTTTATTTAAAAAAAAATCATGTGGCACATAATGTTCTGATATGGAGTGTGTGTGAGAAAAAAAAAAAGTTAAAATGTACAATAAATAAAGAGTAAGTGTGTGAGTGTGAGTGTGTAATAGAGAGAGAGCTAATAGTTTATATATGCAATAATACATTTGTTGATGATTTGAAGAGTAAATAAGAATAGTAATAATAAGAATAATAGTAGTAGTAGTAGTAGTAGTAGTAGTAATGTAATGTAATGGATGGATAGGAAAAGGTAGAATGAGAGTTGAAAAGATGGTTACCTTCCTTTATGCATCTCATTATTTCTTCAAGAATAACATAATAGGAAACAATAAGGCGATCTACTATTTCCATTACAAGTAACTCATTACTACTACGCAGACACGGTAGCCTTCAAAGGTTCACCTGATGTTGTAGCATCAACCTCCATCTTGGTATCTTTGACAGTGGCTTCGGTAGGATGCCATCTTTGTTCTTGATGGTGATGATGATCAAACATGTAATGATAGCCACCTTTTTGGTGCTGCTGCTGTTGTTGGTGTTGTTGCTGAGCCAGTAGCCTCTGATGTAATTGTAGCTTTTCCTGGAGTTCCATCAACTGCTTCTGCTGTGTCTTGTGCTGAAGCAAAGCGGCATTTGTATTCGATGACCCTTTATACATGTCGTGGTGACCCAACGCACCCATGCGACCCTCGACCTCGACACGAATCTCTAGATTTTTAATCTTTTCACGCAAATTCTTGTTTCGCTTCTCTAAGTACTTTATATAGTCAACGGCCTTGAAGAGGACAGTGCTTTTTGAGTTGTTGATGTTTTTCAGGGTGGGAACAATCTCGGTGAGGTCCTTGAACCCGGAACGGATCATGCTACGTCTCTTTTGCTCGGAGGCAATGTGGTTACTACGTTTTTCTTCTTCGGTGAGTAGCTCTTTGTGGGGTTTACCGCGACGAACAGCACCACCACCACTGGGTTCCTTGCTTGTCGTTGTTGTACTTGTTGTTGAGGAAGTAGAGTGAACGACCGGTGTACTTTTTGTAGACGTGCTTGTTTCACGTATAGGCTTAATGTAGGGTGGTGATATCGCACTGCTTTGTTGAAGATAGACGGGTCTGTCCGCTTGTTTATATGACGGTACTTCCTCAACGGCACTGTTGCCAGTATAATAACGCTTTCGGTCATCTAAAGATTGAAGAATGGAGTTTTGTCGTTGTTCATCGTCATGATAAGGATCAAGTGACATGGGAGGAGGTGGCGGAGGATGATCAAAGAAAGAAAACTGATGAGGATCAAATTGCATGTTTTGATCACCACAAAAAGAGTCTAGAAACTGGCTAAATGCTTTACGTTCATTCTCGTCCAGCACTGCGCTATTTCCTACTGCTGGAGGTTGCTGCTCTAACGAGGTGCTATTGTTTTGTGAAGCAAAGATAGGCTCTGCAAATAGGTCTGTTTCTGGTATAGGAACAGGTGGCATTTCAAGTGGAAGCGGAATATTGAAGTCAAGGCTAAACTGAAAGTCTATAAACAAGGATATATAAAGTATTGGTATAAGGATATATATTACATTAATAAAGTCTATTTTTTACCCTCGAAAGGAACAGGCTCTTGCAAAGGTTCATTTGATGAATAATTGAAACTATATTGTTGTTGTTGTTGTTGTTGTTGTTGCTGTTGTTGATGATGATGATGGTTTTGAGGATAGTTCCATTGGGATGTAAAGATATTGTGATGATGATTGTTGCTGTTGTTATGACTGTTGCTGCTGTTGTTATCCATTATTTATTTATTTGATTTTTGCATGTATAAATTTAATAGTATTGTTATTAATAATAATAGTTAATATTAAGAGATTTTAAAAATAAAAAGGAAGAAATAAAGAAGAAAAAGAAGAAAAGCTCAACAAAAAGTGAAAACAAGAGTGAGAGAGATATAAGACACTTTACTTTAAACACCGCACAGCTCTTTCCATCCCCCGCATTTTTACAATAAATTCGTTACACTTGTAATCTATAAGTTGATGAATTTGGAACCAATCAATATTATTTGTGTTGCCTAACAAAAGTAAACCTTATTCCATGAACTGGCCCTCTTTCACTGTTATTGATACCTCTCTTATCATCAAGCATGGCTTATGTCGATTCTATACAAGCATAGGCTTATTACTACATGGCTAAATATAGAATTCACCATTGCCATATAGTCATTTATTATGTTTATATATACATTTATTATTATTAATAAATTAACAGGTTGTACGCACTAAATAAAATAGGTTGACCTGTTTGGATAAATGGTAAAAAGATATAAATATATTATAGTAAACGCACTCAAGTACTCACGTCATTTGAAAAATAAAAAAAGTTTAAAAAAAAGCAGTGCAACAGTGCTATTATGTACATGTATAAAATATTTTTAACCAACGATTTAATTGCTTTCACAGAAACGAAGAATTTCTTCTCTCTGTGTATGCATCAATCAATAAACTTTTTTTTTTTAAAAAAAAACAAGTAGCATCTTCCTTCTTAATATAATATTGTGCTACATTTAGAGCACATAGCCTTTTAAATAATCGTTAAATCTACACAGTGTATAATAAATTATCGCTCTATTACATCGATATAGACTCTACTATTTCTACTCGTTTTTTTTTTCCCCTACATATACTCGGTTGACATCATCAATCGTTTGTTGAAATCACAACAAGAATACAATGTAAACGTGTGTGAATATTTTCACTCTTCGGACTCATTTCCTTTTAAAGTTTATCGTCCAGGATCATCCTTCTATTGCCTTTTTATTTAAAAATAAACAAACGCATAAATGCTATTGTTTTTAAATAGTTTGCTTCTACTTGACAACTGCCACTCATTTCTTTTCTTCTTTATATGTTGGTAGATGATAGGTTAACTAAAAAGAGAGACTGATATATTTCTCTCCTTCTCCATCTCTCTCTCTCTCCAAAGCCAATTGGATCAATGTAACACAGCACAGATGCTCTTAGCACATTCGGAACTGAACTTTTGTTTAAAAAAATGTGAACATTTTGAGCTACAATTCAGGGTCGCACCATAAATATTGGCTCTGGCTTTCTCGCCTTTTTATTCATAAATATATAAAAAATACCCTTTTTATTATTTTTTTGTTTACGTTTTCTTTGCTTTTTATAGTAATGACATGTTCCTTGAAATTATAGAACGGACAATAGGGAATTTAGGATTGGTTTATGTATATAAGATACAACTTTTTTTTATTAAAAAATATAGTTTATAAAGTGATGTGTTAAGCCTATACAATATTTTTATATCAATTAAACATTTATATCCATTTATCTATAAATAAACATTAAAGGTTGGTTCCTGAAACGATGCTATCAAGATAAACTAAGTTCTCCTTGTAATACAGGTCTCTGTCATACTTGTTCTGATATTATTAAAAGATATCACTTTACAAATAATAAACTCTCCATAAAAAGATGATAGCTTGTATAACAACCAGTTTGATGTTTAAAAAAAAAAACCTTACGCGCGCGCATGTATGTGTTTTTGTCAAACATGTCAAAATCCCATAAACCAAAACTCGCCTTCCCTTCATTAGAAACACTAACCATTAAACGTTAAAATGAATTTGGAAGATAACAACTCTTGCAGAAAACAAGATCCTCCGTTATTACAGAATCTAAAAAATAAAAAACAAATTGAGAAATGAAATAGCTGATTTGAAGTCGTTGAAATTATAAAATCAAATCAATGCATAATAAACAAAACAACAGAATCTGGATTCCTGGATTCAGTTTTATTCTTAGAGCCATTGTTCTTACTTTTTATAAAAATCGATCTTCTCGAATGAATGGCTCGTGTGTGTGTCTGTGCTTGTGTACTTTTTTTTTGAAGATGGGTTTTTAATAAACCAAAAAGAATAAATTTTACGCAACAAAAAACAAACCAAAAAAGTATTAGCAGTTGTTTTTTTCTTCCAAGTAGAAAAAAAAAAAGTTATGCTGTTGTAGCATAGATTGGAGTTTTCCTATTACTCAAATCATCATATACATCTTTTCACTAACCTTAGATGTTTAATTGAGTATTTCTATAAAAAAAATGTTATTGATTATACGAATATCAATTTCTTTTAGTCAATCTTTGAAAAAAAAGAGGTGATACACAAGCTCACATCCCCAACATCTCCAAACTCTGGGTTTTTTTTTGTCTGTTTTTGTCCATAGCGTCTTTCTATATTTGGTGAACACGCCACCATGATCTCCTCATACAATAGACCATTAAAAGAAAGGCTCGATTTTTTATATTGACACAAGGTGAACTTTATTAATTGCATTAAAAAAGATATATTAATTACATTTTATTATTTTCGAACCGACGCGTTTCATTCACTCACACAAAAGCTCGATATTTGGATACTGTTGGAAGTTTTGATAATAGTTTCACGTCATTTGGAGGTAATGATGACCTGAAGATGATTCACTTTTGTATTCAACATTTGAATCAATAAAGGTCAGGGACCTTACTTCAGATCATTTTCACAACCTAAATTGCATTTACACCAAAGATATAAATCTTCTTTTATTTAGTATTTATGATTAATAATAATTGCCATGTCATCATCATAGATCCTATCCGTCTTGATAGATCGACAAATCAATACAATCTAGATCGAAGTTATTATACTCGCCTTTTAGCATAGTACCCTTTATCTTCGCAAGTCCTGTCTCGTCTGGAGCATTTTATCTCTAATATCTTATTTGCGGTCTTGTAAATTCTGAACATGTTCATACCTGGCATATTCATCTTTTCATCGAGAATTTTTTAGATGTATTCAACACCACGTGTATTTTGTTTGTTGTTCAAAAAAGGTAATGCTGAGGTTCCATGTTTTGTTTAAAGATTATACACATGAATTGCCCGGAGGAGATCTGGTTGAGGCTAATACTCTTTATATTTTTCCAAGAGGATTCGAGAAAAGGGAAATGAGTATTAATAAAATCTGCACCTACCTGTGGGCTAAAAATCATCGTACATGGTAACTTTGAGAGCTTGGGGAGTCTCTTCATCTTTCTTGGCCTCTACTTCTTTTGTTATCGACCTGTTGTAAATATAAATCCTATGAGTCTTCCTCTCTCTTTTTGTCTTGAAATATACTATTCTTATTACTTTTGGTTTTTCCATACGGAACAAATCCACGATATCTCGGAAAACGTCAGAGATATTCTTGTTTGCTGACCAAGTTCCTTCTGAGATGACAGTCAGCATATCCGACTGAAGATATCCTCCTTCGGTTATTGGAATGTTTTAAATTGTTGTCGAATTGTACAACTGATGATTCGAATGGATGGTGCTGTGAAAATCTCAACGTAAACGGATACAGGGTTTCCTCTGCATGAAATCTTATTGCTAAAGGTAAAAAAAAAAATAAGTCTCTTCAATCCCAAAAACTCATTACTATTAATAGCGCTATCATCATCATCATCATCATCATTATTATTATTATTATTATTATTATTATTATTATTATTATTATTATTATTATTATTATTATTACAATGAAGTGTAGGATTCTCGCCTTGTTCTCTTATTATGTCCATTGAGATCTCAGGTATGGGAGCATCGATGTATTTTTCTTTTAAAAAAGATTCAGTATTTGCTATTTATCAATCGTAGTTTCCTTAATGAGTTCTTTTTCGATTCTTCCTAACTGATAGTTAAAGGGCATTTTGTTAAAAAAAAAGGGGAGTGTGATGAACTACAGTAGAACCTGGAGTTTAATAGCACGAACATTGGAAACTTTCTCAATTTATTTATCTTTTTGTTCTTAAAAAGCTACAAAACTGCTTTATAACGATTTCTTAGGAAATTTTCAGTGGTCCCTACACGGAAGTCGTGTTGGTCATCTGTATCTGGCTTAATTTCTTTTGAAAACACCTTTGCTGTAAGCACCTTATTTTTCAGCTTAACTTTCTAAAAGTATCTTTGAAAACTGAAAACAAGCACCCGATCCACAATTTTCTAAAACGTTATTACAGATTTTACAATGAAGCAGAAATATCGATTTATTATGGATTGGATAGCCCTTTTACAAACTGGAAACGTCATTTTCAATCCATATTCAAATTACCATAGTCCAGGTTCTACCGTAATGCAATTTTGAGCTCAAGCCACCATCTGCAACATTGTTATATTGGTAGGCGTACCTTCATTGCTGGTGTTCAAACCAAAAGCATTGATAAACTTGGACTCAGCAAGAAGCTTACTACGTTCCATATGCCTCTTTTGATACAGAACTTAAGGTCCAAATTCAATAACATCAACAGGATATCTACTATCACTGTATAGTTCAAGTTTTTCATTTTACTTTGAGCATGGTTTTATTGTCCATCTTCTTTCTAATAACACTCCGTATCGTGAGATATCACTCTGATCACAATGGTAACAGAGAAAGCGTGGTTGATGTGACCAAAACGAATGATTTCGTGTGAAACAAGTTAAATTTGTCGAACAAGCTATAATGTTGCTAAGAATGCTAAAAAAAAAAGGTTGTCAAAGCATTTAGATTGTAATAAGTCAAACAGTATTTATTTGCAGTAGAATAGATAGTAAATTCATTCCTACTGTATCGTCCATTTAAAAAGCAATTTATGAACTTTTGCTAGTTGGACAATGATATTAGGTGTCAGGTTTACATTCAAATAATAATAAAAAAACCAAAAGATAACGATACAGAAAGAGAGAGAGAGAGAGAGAGAGAGAGAGAGAGAGAGAGAGAGAGAGATACAAAAAATAAAACATACGTATAAGTCATTTACTTCTTTTGAAGATATGATACATTGACACTGAGCTTCTTCAAAGACGTCTGATCATTTTACGGAGTAGATAAATATTAAAAGAATAGATCATGATCTATTTTGGAGCGTTTTTTAAAACAAAATAAAATTCCAGCCCAAATAGAAATGAAATCAAGTGAATGACAGAACAATAGAGGCGTGCTGTTGTAGATCATGCATGGTCATAAGTTCTTTTATATAAATAAGAGATCATCTGATAAAAAGAAATTCAAAGAAGTTGTAGGTTTTTAAACTATTTACAAAAAATAACAAACTTTGATTTATTTTATACATATATAAACTAACGATAGATGGGTTATATAAAACGTATTCTAATCCTTGTTGACCTCACCAACTCGGGCCATTCCTCTTCAACCATATCAATCCATTTCCTTCTTGTGTTGTCATTGAGTTTCATGAGCCAATCCTCCACACGTGTGTTTCGTTGAATCACGGCATACTTTACCAAAATCTTATCCTTCTTTTCGTCTCGAGCCGGTATCTGGTTCAAAAACAACATAA
This sequence comes from Backusella morwellensis, assembly GCA_024139395.1. Classification (NCBI taxonomy): domain Eukaryota; kingdom Fungi; phylum Mucoromycota; class Mucoromycetes; order Mucorales; family Backusellaceae; genus Backusella; species Backusella morwellensis. Next base: position 14,750 of record VCJI01002807.1, on the reverse strand, counting down.
TCAATTGACAACTTGAAAGAATTTTTCCGGCACTTGGGCGGATGAAATAACGTTCCTCCATGGAATTATTGTTACTGGTAAGAAATTTAAACAGAATAATGTTGTCCTCGGGGATCGTGTTTTGTAATTGAAACTGTATGGTCTGGCCTCGATGAAATGGTGATTTGAAATAAAGACGGGGTGGCTTTTTGTTGGCTTCGTTATAGAGCGTTTGGAGTAAAAGTGTCATACGACGTTCATGTTCATTTTCACAGTAAGTCAGTTCATGTTCTTCTTCTTCCGGTTCAAGTTTAATATTGTTTTTTGAGGTATAAATGGTGGGTGGTACTGAATCATCGTCTTCATCATCTTCATCTAATGTGTTGATAATACTTTGGAAACTATTGCGGCTGTTACTTTTATGATCCATATCGTCTTCAATCAAGATGCTCATATAAGGTGGGGATGGCGGTGGCGGGGGTGCGACGTTACGAAATCTTGGGACTGGACTCGGTTCCACAAAGATGATTCTCGGGTTAAAGACTTGTTCATCTTGGTCGTCGTTATTGAACGATACTGATTTTTGTTTTAGATACTGGTCGGGATCACCCAACAGAGTGTCGGAAGAGGAAGACTCTTCATTCGTCGTTGTTGGTGGTATGGGCGGAGGCTCTAAAACAAAGTTATTTTGATGATTTTTTGAATCTAAACGTCTAAAATGAAAATGATGCTGGTGATGTTGTTGAAGTTTAACAATGTTTTCCCTGCGTTTGTGCTTTCTCCTTCGATGCTGGTCTGTTGATTCCCCGTCTCGGTTTATTAGGATACCGTTCTTTTGTGGTGGCCTATAAAATGTTTGTTCGTTATTTGGGGACGATGAATCTGTTGTATCAAGACTACTGGGTGGCTTTGGGGAATCGGTCGGAGTAGAACTTGGAGACGTAGATGATATAAATAAAAGGCGTTTGATTTTACTTATGGAAGAGCTATTTGTTGAGTTTGTCGTGATTGATTTGGTAGAATCGTTATCTCCAGCTGCCCTCAAAGGTACCCAGCTTTTAATATTATACCATTTTTGTTGTTGTTGCTGTTGTTGTTTATCATTGTCGTCAGTATTCCTCGCCGCTTTCCATAGAGACGTACTAAATGATAAAAATGATCTCCCGCTTTTTGCACTGGCTGTGCTTTTTTGACTATAAACAGAAGACGCATACTGTTTTTTATTCATATTTTAAGTTTATTTATTTTAAGTGGGAAAGAAAAAGAAAGAAAGCAGGAAAAGAAAAAAAAATAAACAAAAGTAAACAAAAACCGTGTAAAATAAAATAATAGGGGGAAAAAGAGAGTGAGCTGAATATAAGGGGATGATTGTATTTTTGGATCGTCACACATTATCGGAAGCCAGCAGTTCCGAACCTCACATAAACAACAATCATTTGTGTCTGATGACAATTTATATAAACAATTCTACTTCCTTACATCATTTATTTATGGTACCAATGCTCTGGCAGTGTTTTCTTATTGTTCTATACCATAATATGTGTATTGGTAAATTTTATTGGAAGAATGGTTGTTTTATCGTGTTTAAATTAAACAATAATAACAATAATAATAATAATAATTTTATGGCAGGATGGTGTTTTATTTAAGAGTCACGATAAACTTATGATGTTTACAAGTACCAACACCAGTCATGTTGGATCTTCTGATTTGTACTTCCAGAAAATGCGAGAAATTCACTACATTCAATAGAAAAACGCACAGATACATGAAAGCTAAATAAAAACCAATTGTATAGTAAAATGTAACCTCATGCCGATAGTTAATTCGCTTGGTAAAAGTAATATCATCATTATCCATTTTTTTTGTGTAGAAAGAGTTCATTTAAAATTTGATTAAACAACTCCCTAAAGACGCATATTCTACTTGATCAGTTGAACTGTTACCTACATAAAAACCAATCAATCCCTTTTCCTATTTAAAAATCCTGTTCCAAACTAACAGAAATAGAGACATGAATTTTTATTTATTTATTTCTTTCAAGGAAAAAGTTCTTTAAGAATACGTAAAGTATCATCTGGGCTATTCACGGCATGACCAGTCACCTCGGGATGGTGATAGATTTCATAATCATTACCACCTTTAAATGTCTTATCACCAAAGAAATGAATTGTCTTGAAATGGTCGTCTTTTACATGCTGCAAGCAATACGTTTTATCCCAGCCAGTGGGAAAGACATCGAACGAGATTTGACCGCCAATGGAATAGGTCAATTCGAGATGAGGAAACTCTTTTTTGAGTGCTTCGACAAAGTCCCTACGAAGTCCTCTTTCAAGGTCAATCTTTTCATAGTTATTACGCTCTTCACGTGTACAGTTACGACCGATAGGTGAAATATTGACCATGCCGTTACGGAATTCAATAAATGTACCACTTTGATGAATTGTATATGTTAGTCTTTTCATTTTCTTTTTTTTTTCCCATTTTTTTTTCTACCGTTTGTGAGGGATATCCATATCAGCAATATAACGTAAACAAAAATCCACTAATTTATTGTATTGTTCATCACCAATCCATTCAATAAAGCTCTTTTCAAAAAAAAAAAAGAGTTAGTACATAAAAAAATAGTAACCTTTTTAAACATATTACCTGCGACTTTAACTGTTTACCCATACGATATGCAGTAAGGCCATTTTCAGGAAAGCAAAAATCAAACTCATTCACAACTTGTTTGTACAAAAAAAGAAATGAAAAGCTGTCAGTAGGCAGAGGGTTACACATACACGACATACCTACCATTTTCACCTAATTGTTCTTGCTGTTTGCTAAGATCTGAACCACCAACAAAGCCAATAACTACCTTTTTGCGAAGCTCCTGTAATTCCTTTTTCATTTCGTCTGAAACAAACTATTCAACAGCAATGAGTTGAGTGATAGTAAAGGGGTGGGAATGATATTTACGTTACGCGCTGGGGTTAACGTACCATCGACATCGAATAAAATGAGGGTATCAGGATATTGACGAGTTGAAAATTCAGACATTTTAGAATGGAACAAGGAAGAAAAAACAACAAAGCATTCGACCCTTTTTTACTACATTCTGTGGTTTGACTGAGATTCAAAAAAAACTCTCAAACCGTAGGATAAACAAAAAAGCACATTCAAGAGGTTGCATGGAAACGGAAAAATGAAAAAAAGAGTAGACGTTTTCTTGTTTAATAACAATTGAAAAAATGTACGAGAGAAAGTATCACTTTCTTTTGTTGTTCCAGTGTAGAAAATGAAATAAAAAAGTAGAAATATCGAAGTGTTACACCACATTCTTTAATTTGTCAAGATAACAATTGAAGTGTCCAGCACGTGTCATTAAACTTTATAAAAAAAGACACGTTATTGTTGTTATATAAAATGGGATTTGGTGTGTTGATAATCAAAAGGCAAAAGGGAGATGAAATTAGGCCGAATCCATGGAATTAGTAGATCATTCAACGATTAAAAAGGCTTTTATATATGCACTATGCTTGATTTATATAACAATAACGCTTGTCAAATGATGCTAGTGATCGATTCATCTCGTTATTTGACGATACACAAGGGTGACACTTGCTTATTGCAAATATATATTATAAAAAATCTATTAATTGCATATCAACGCATCTTGTTCTTTTTTCTTCATCTATAAACACCAATGTATATGAAACGACGTAAAAACAATGACAGTCTGTCCTCTACAAACAATAACCTCCTAAAAATCAGCCTCCCTTCCGTTGATCGTGACAGCGGTATAATGTCAGATTCAGATGTTCATTCACAAATGTTGTTTAGTGATGATGAAGCAGAATCGAAAAAGCCCATGCCAATGACGAGCGTTTTCAACTCACCAACGCATTATGCGAGCGCAGCAGATATTGCCGTCAATAATTTACGCCAAGCATTAAAGGATCAAAGCTGGAAAAAGGTTTTGAAACATAAATCTGGAACAACTGTTTATATGGCAAGTCATCAAAAGATGGCCTATTTTAAAGGTGAAAACATCATTGAAGGATTTAGCCCTCAATCGATATTTTATGTCATTGGAATGA
>VCJI01002803.1:17675-38687 GCA_024139395.1 Backusella morwellensis | reverse complement strand
TTTTTTTTTTTTTTTTTTTCACCAACCTTTTCTCAAAAATGATTTCTACTTTTCTCAGTAATTTGAAAATATTTCTCAATAACGTGAAAACCTTTTCTCAATAATTTGAAAAATGTTCGCATTTTCTTGAAAAAGACAGTATATTTCCCATAGTAAATAAAATAGTACCTTATATCATCATATTCATTCATTCATTTACTTATCCCTCAAGTGTTTATGTTTCTAAAGTAAGGATTCATCCCCAAATCCAATAGTAAAAAAATAGCAAAAGGTCTTTATTTTCATCTTTTTGCCTATTTGTGCATTCATACCAAGAGTTAATTTGTGGTTCGAACAGTCGCATTATACATAACACCTATTACCATTAACATGACCCTTGCTTCATTTTTCAATCTGTATCATCTACAATAAGAATATCTTTTAGATTCTATCAAATATCCATGTCGATCAAGCCTTATTTGTTTTAGCTATGGCTGATGCATAGACTGCTATTTGGCCTATATTCTTCATGTATAGTATTGATATGAGCGCAATAAAATAGATTTAAATCAATCACTTGGTAGCCAATCTCACAACTTGATGCTTATTTACGGACCTATATTAAAACTAAATCAATCTCCTTTTAAATCAATCAAAGGGTCGTATTCGTGTAACGAAGGGAGCAGCCAGAATAAAATGAATAGCTTTGGCCCATCCATTTCTATCAAAAAAGAAAATATTAAGGTTACGATATGAACATAAATTTAGTATGTGAAACTTTCTAGCAATAGAGTTATTTTGTGTGTGGTATTAACATTGGTTGGAGATAAAAGAGGCAATGGAGCCGTGCGAAACATATGCTAATTTGTCGTAACTGGAAGTAGCACTTCGGATCGGTCATTTAATTGATACTGTCCATAAAAGTAATGGCCCTATCTTTCGCACAATATATATTAAGACGACATTTAACAATAACTTTTCCCTCTTTAACTCGCCTTCTTCCTTTTTAAAAAAATAAATACACTGAGATGTTCGCTACTTTGCGTGCTAACCCATCAGTCATCTCAGTCGCTCGTCGATCTTTTTCTAAATCCATCCCACCCACTGCTGTGGTTAGCCAGCATAGCTATGAATATTCACCCATGATTTATTCCAAAACCTTACCTGTGGTCGATTTTTTCGCTCAAGCCAAGTCAAAACCTTCCTACAAGCTGAACCATGGAGCAGCCGGTTTTGCCAAAAGACGTCCTCTTAAAAGCAATGTCACACGTCACTCCAGAATGGTATCCCAAGTAGGAGAGGATGCTTATTTCAGAAGAGAAGATGCCATTGGGGTTGCTGATGGTATTGGGGGTTGGTCTAGCACTGAAGGTAAGGCAGTAGTAAAAAAAAAATTTTTTGTATATAAAAAAAGTTTTTCGGAGATCAATATATTGATGGACACTTTCGGATGAATTTCCTGATTTAGGTGCTGATTCTGCACTTTACTCCACCCAATTGATGCACTACGCTAACGCCGAAATGGATCGTTATGAAAACATTGAAGACCCTTATTTCTTTCGATACGGAGATGCCAACCCTATTGACATTTTACATCGAAGCTACGAAAGCAGCTTAGAAATTGCAAAGAAAAATAATATCCTAGGCGCAACGACTGCTTGTATTGCTGTGTTACGAAACGACGATCTTCGTGTTGCCAACATTGGTGACTGTGGTATTTCCATTATCCGCAATAATCACTATGTCTTTAGAAGCGAGGAGCAGCAGCATGCTTTCAACTTTCCTTATCAGTTGGGTATTAGATCAAGAGATCAGCCCCAGCATGCCCAGTCCTTTACAGTAAAAGTAAAAAAAGGCGATATTGTCATAATGGGCTCTGATGGACTTTATGATAATTTATTTGATAAAGACATTTTGGGTCTAGTGCGCAATCATGTTTCAGCCTACACCATTCCTGGAAACGATCGTCGCCCACCCCGCATTAGAAATTTGCAGCCCCAACTTTTGGCAGATGTCCTTGCAAACGCAGCCAAAGAAATAAGCGAAACCAATAAACTGGTTGATACCCCATTCCAGAGACGTGCTACCGCCGAAGGTCATTTGTTTGAAGGTGGAAAACAAGATGATATCAGTGTCATCGTAGCTGTAATCAATGATTGTGAAGACTCTCCTGATCGTCGTCTTTAGATCTCACATACACAAAAGAACATAGTCCATTTTTCATTCCTTTTTTTTTCCATACACACCATTTCAAACTTGTCATTCAAATTTAAATCCATTTGCATTTTATTTATTTATGTTTTATTTCTTTCACAGCACTACCATGTAATTCCTTCGCTCATTTTATTTACTATAATTACTTTAATAAGGACAAATTCCAAAATAATAATAAAACAGTTAAACGAATCAGTAATGAATTGTAATACACCATGCTTATTTTATTAAACAAGCTTCTCTTTCGAATGATAATATATGAAGCTATAAAGGTATAATATCCTACTCTTTCTCGGTTACATACAAAGCTTGCTTGGGGATAGATATAATGAATAGGTAATGTATAAAGATTGTATATAAGAATAGTGGTATGATCGGCTTATATTAAGTGTTGGAAGCTATTAGCACCTTCTCAATTTAACTTGCCGTAACATATTAAAAGGAGTGATGCTCTTAAAGTCATAGCGACTTGCAGAAAACGGTAGTCACATTTGCCAATATCTCGCTGCAACTTTGATTATTCTAATCATCATATTGTAAAACGATTGTAAAGAGCAAATCAGCATGAGAGCATCGTATTCAAAAAAAGAGCTGCACAGAGAGATAAAAACAAGGGGGACGAAAATTTAAACAACGCTATAAGGCATAGGCAACTTATATTGGTATTTGAGTTCTCCTGGATTGTTGAGTATCTTTTGAACATTCCAGGAAGTTCTGTGATGTTAGTTACTTCACGCATGGAAGGTCTAAGAAATAGAAAGGATGGAATAGGGCCTCCATTGGCTGCAATGCCTCCCCTTTAATAGCAGAATGTCTCCTTATTTTGTTGTGTTTATGAAGTACAATATTTTGTATAAGCTTTATAACTGCTCCTTTTTTTATAAAAAAAAAAAAAATGAGTTGTAATAAAATATTTATGAGCCATCACTTTCAAAATCATTTTTTTTTAAATAGTCAATTACCAAGCAATTTAGGCAAAAAAAAGGGGCTAAAGATTGGTTCATTTCATCACTATCAAGAAGCAATGTTAGATAAACCCTTCATTTTTAAGATCATTGCTTCATGGAGGCAGAATAGAGATATCTTCTATATATCATAACTGAAATATATATATATATATATATACATAGATTATGAGCACATTAATTCTTCAATAAATAATAAATTCGATTTACAATAACCTTATTACCAAATCCAAGAAACATATTGCTGTTAGTACTAAAAATGAAATAGAAATATGGCTCAATTACAGCATCTTCATATTTTTAAATGCGTTGATAGTCCTCACAAGGGTCTCTTTTACTCCACCAAGCACTACTTTTCTCTACCTATTTTTTCACATACACAATCCAATTGATAAAAAGCAATGTAAACTTTTGTTCTATGAACTCTATCGAATATTAATATTTAGAGATGATAGATACCATAACGTTTAAGGGTATATCTTATGAGAGTGTATACATTCAAAATAACCTCAAGAAACTATTTGAAACAAATTCAAACCAATTGAGCAATAAATTTTTGTACATTGAATAATAAATAGAACAGTGTTTACAACCTGATAAATTAGTTGTGCTCTTCAAATTTTACACAAGGGCAAAAAATAAAAATAAAAAATAAAAATAGTACACGTGTGCTATAGAAAGCGACAGAACAACGTCTCCTTCTAGAAAGGTCATGGTGACTTTTTTTGGCCAATAAAAAAAAATTACCAGTAAAGTATTTTTTCTAGAAAGAAGACTGGTAGCAAAACATTGTTATCATCATGGCCAAGCCCCTCTCCTCTCTTGACCCTACTCCTTGAAATACTTTCCAATAAAAGATAAAGGATGGTACTATCTCTAGCTCCACAACTATAATATACGTAATATAGTTAGATTGTTATCGTAGAAAGAAATGAATTGACTTGGCTGTATACTTTAAGATGGATAGAAGCTTAAAGCAAAACTTTATCAAAAAACATATGGGTTTAGTAAAGCTTTTTTTTTATCTTCAATCACAGAGTTCCTAATAAAACCAGTTTTCATTTTTTAAATCTCAGTTAATAAAAATTTTTACCCTGCTCATCGTCCGATACAGCGAAAATTACGATCTGGATGGCAAGATCCCAAAAACCCAAATTTGGAAAAGTGCAATATGACACACATTTTGAGCTGTTGAGACTTGATGCATTTTCATTAAACAAGTAAAAGGCATAAATACATCAAATTATTCAAGGAGTAGGGAGACAATACATGAGTAAAACCAAAGCGAGAGAGTTTTGTAGGTTTTATCTGGGCAGGATCGAAGATTATAGCCTGAAAGTTTGATCATCATGTAAAAATGGCCAAACCATATACTTCCATTTTTAGAAAGACCAATTTTATTTTTCCCCGTTTGACTTTATTCGTGAAAACATATAAAAAGAATGGTCATTTTAAATATACCTTTTTCTTTACTCATGTCAATTCAATTTTTTGTAGTTTTTCTTATTTAAACAAAATCCTTTTAATCTTTCTTAGCAATAATCACGAGACCAGTAGTATGTCTAGGATACTACCACAAATATCATATCGTAGCTAATCTTCTTCTATCATTTTCATTATAATTAAGGTATCTTTTTCTTCCTATTGTAATAGTCCTTTCCTTCTGGAATATGCAATCGTTTCAATCAAATATAACTCCCCCAAAGCAAGTTCCCACCAAATTCTCGCCTAATAAAATTAATGAGCAATACGTCGAGGATTTCTTGAGCCAATGCGGCTTAGGTCACTACCTTCCGATTTTTTTAGATGAAGGCTTTGATTCCGTTACTTCTGTAAGGCTATAAAAAATATTTTTAATCTCTTTACTAATATTTTCTAAAAAGGTTCTAGAAGTTACCGAGGAAGACATGATAGAAATGAATGTCAAACGTGGCCACAGAAGGGTAATGTATTTACCTATAAAAAAAAAAGCAGTAATTGTTTGTTTTACTAATTTCAAAATAGTTGATACAAAGACAAATCTCAACTTTCAAAGGAATATCTCAGGATCAACCACTATTAGTTAATGTTTTGTCTTCTAGTAAGTTTATTGATTCACTCCAGTGATTTTGGATTTGGTTTTAATGTTTATCTTTCTCTCCGCTGTGTCACACTCACAGAACCTCCATCGCTGTATACCCCAGTAAAGTATGAAAGCTGTAGGTCTATGAGCAGTGGATACGAGACACTTGTAACAGGCTTAACAAGTCCTCGAAGTATGAGTAGCGCAGTCTTGAGCGGAAATACGAGCACTAGTGGCAATAGCAGTGGTGCAGATTTTATTAACAATATCACTCTGTCCCCTAACAAAAAACAAAATAATCAATTACCGTTGTCAACCACTAAAGAAGGGGGTACTAGAAGTGATAGTCGAAGCTCAAGTATGTCTTCAAACGATGATGATGAATCTATATATACCAATGATGGCTCTTCCTTAAAGCGTAAGTACAGACGCCACCCAAAACCTGATACCAAGGCACCTGTGAAACCTCCATCTGCCTATATTATGTTTTCTAATGATGCCCGAGCAGCCCTGAAGGATCAAAATCTATCATTTGCCGAGTTGGCGAGAATAGTTGGTGACCAATGGAAGAAGCTAAGTCATTCTGAAAAGCAAAACTACGAAAGAATGGCAATGCGTGCAAAAGATGAATTTTTAGCTGCTCTCGAACGATACAAATTTACGCCAGAATATAAGGAATATCAAACCTATCTGAATGATTTCAAGACGAAACAAAGCTCACCATCTCGCAGTTTAGGTCGCAGAAAGAGAACAAAGCAGGAACCATCAAGGTAGTTTTCATCTACTATTATTATTACTTAAACTATTTATTAATTCTTTTATATACTATTTACAGTGGCAACAGTGCTGATATTAGCTCAAATGGAAATAGTAATGGCAATGGTAGCACTGGAAGCAGTGGATCCACCGATTCTTTCGTTACTAAAGGCGACATAGAACCACAACAAAACGCAATCTCTAATGAAAAGCATTCGAACAAAGCTATAAATGAGACTAATACCCGGCAAACGCCATCTCCTTCGTACTATGGCTCAAATGAACCTCACAATAGCGCTGATTCGTCATGGGACTACAGGTGCTCTCAAATGATGAAGGGAATAATCCCAGTAGAGTTTTCAGAATTTAATGCAAACGACTCTACGGCTAATAACGTTTCACAATCTTCATTATCCTCAAATGAAGAACCGAATGAGACCACAGCTGAAAATACTGAGAAAAGACGTAGTCCAAGATTCAATGGGTCTTCTCGGTCCAGTAGCACTGAAAAGTGATCATTTGTTTACTATCCTATATGTACAGTTTATGTTATGCTAATTTACCCATTGCTATCTCCAATATTCCATTTACTAGCTCAATTTATATACCTTCCTTGAAATTTATGCATTGTATTCCTCTATATTAACGTATGACCTTTAATTATGAGTATGTGTGCTTAATAAAAATAAAAGTTTTTTGATTTTTTTAAATAGCGACGAAAAAAATGGAGAGTATGAAGCAATTGAAAAGCTTATCTCGAAATGACTTATAAACACATTATTTTTTTTTCTCCTCTAATTCTATAGTTGAAGAACTAAGATTATCCTTACTCAACCTGTATGCTTTATTAAGGCACAACAAATTTACAATTTCGGAGTAGGAACGCCTCAGTAATTCTACAAATCACTCATCCACTCGTATTATTAAGAAAATACCTCAACTCCCTTAGGGTGTCGTCAGGTTCCAGTTTTGCCACGTTTAATTGTTTTTCAGAACTTATTTATAAAGATACAGTAAAAAAAAAATAAAAAAAAACTAGACGTCTAGATGTTGGCACTGTGATCCAGACACCGCAGCCACCTATATGTAAAAGAAGGGTAAGCGATCTCCAGTTATTATCAGAAAAGTCAATTACTTTCTTGCGGGTTTTTCTTCTGCGCTTCATTACGATTGAGTTTTGCATTTGGTGCAACTGTGGAGTTGGGCGCAATTAACGAAATAAGGAGTTCGATTGAAATCAGCCAAGAGGTAAGAAATCAGATAATGAAAAATAATTTGATTGCTCTTACCTTTTGTATTAAATCAAAAGAGTGCAGAGATGTTTCTAATGCTTTTATAGTGTATGGTACCTTGTTATCGAGCAGACATATAGTTAAGCCTATTGAAGAATAGATTTAAAACCAAAGAAGATATTAGCTTATAGCACTCTAATGAATTATTCATTGATCTGATAAAATGTATTCATTACTTTTATGATAGACTGAAACTAAAGCATTATAACAACACCATGAGCAACTGTTGAACAACATTAAAGTAATATATACGTTTAGTTCACATATTTTTAAAATATAAACATATCTATGCTTACCTTTGTTATGAATAATAAAACCATTTTGATTGCTGTCATAAAAAGTGAGTATAATCATTAATATAATAAATACATTGGTTGTAGCTACTCACCACAGTTTGAGATCAATGATACCATATTAGCAGGAAATAAAGAGGTAGATATACTGACCGTCATAGTTGAGCGAAAGAGAGTAGAGGACTAAAAAAGAGAGAGTGAAGAAAGAGAAAGAAAGTAGATTCCCCTTATCTATGCATGTTAAAAGTGAGTCACGTATTTTGACTATGTCAAAATGCACACACGACTAAATACGGTGACGAATAGAAAGGTCGTTATCGTTTTCAATATTAGCTATCTACAATTGCATATTAATGATTATTAAAGCATGCTTTTTCTGAAAAAAAAAGTGATCAAGCTCACAATCCCACAGAAATACATCACCTTTTTGAAAATCTCCAATGATTACTAAATCTCAGGGTTATTCCACCCCTCGAAACCAATCCTTACTTTAAAACAGCTCTTCCCTACTTTCAATATACTTAATACGTATCATTCGCACATAAAGTACGCAGGTGTCTGACGATTTTTATCCTTAAAAAAGAAATAGGAACGACCCTCGTTACGTTTATTTTTTATTTTAATTTTTTTAAGCTACTTTCTAGACCAATAATATGACTACATAAAATAGAAAAATATGCCTTCAGATCATGTCAAGTACAAGTTCGAGATTTTTCTTAGTCTTTATTAGTCAATAAAAATGTCTGTTAATGCCAAAAAACTGCACTGGTTTCATGATAGTTTACTTTGGTTTATAAATAATATTTTTCTTGTGAAAGCACTTGTTTTATTACATCTTGTATACAAATATCACCGCAGTAGGGACTGGGGAGGGTCTATCTATTTCACGAATCACCAATTTGGAGTTCCCTCATTTTTTCATGGGTGTTTTTGATATCTGTAATATATTTTACCTTTCCCAAACCAGCGCTGCTTTGATCTAACGATATATTATCCCCCAAAGAGGCATGTACAAGTTCTTTATCATTTACTTGGATTGTAAACTTGTGGTAAAATTTGAGTTTTTTAGGAAAACCTTGGGAAGCCAGTAAAATATAAAAATCTTTCAAGTGGCAGTTCGAAATATCGATATGGTACACTCGCTCCTTTGATTCTGAAACAATAGAAACTCCATCTAATTTAAGAGTCTTCATGTCCGGTGCAGCTATTTTAACATAGGGTAATAGTCCTGGGTAGATGGTACATTTTCTGATCACGAGCGATTGTAGTTTAGGATAAACTTTTTGAGCGAGACTGGGGCCATCAGTAAGATCTCCAACATTACATTTTGAGTTTTTTATATAAAGATGTTGTAGACAAGGGAATTTTGCAAGAACCCAATCAATATATAATGGACCATTCAGACATGTCATAACTAGCTTTGTGATAGTGGAAGAAATAGTAGCACCCTGATATCGCTCCTGTAACGGCGCATTAATTGGAATCTTCAGTGTCTCTAATGATTTTAGCTTATAAACATGCCTGAGCTGATATGGTTTCATTAATATGTTTCGATATAAAAGGGAATCACAAAAATCGAGTTCAGTAAGGTTCATATCGGAGTCACCCAAAACTTTCAGTACAACATTAATTGATTTTATATCCATTTTTAATGTCTTGATTGTTTTCGGAAGACTCGAAAAAAACCTTGCACCGGAGCTGCGATATATAGAAATTCCTGAAATGAAGGCATTTCTCAATTGTGAGATGCGTTCATCAGACACTAATTGATAAAAGAAAAGATGATTAGAGAACACTTTTTGGACAATTTAATGCTCTCGTTACATTCATTATTAATCACGTACCGCTATTGAACTCTTGTTCCTCGTCACCATCGAACTCTTGTTCCTCGTCACCATCGAACTCTTGTTCCTCGTCACTATCGGCATAAAAATTTGGGAAATACTGGGAGAGTTTACTATCAGCACTATAATCTTGTAGATCCAAATCCATTACGAGGTAGTGTAGGCTTCTGTATTTTCCCAAAATGTACTCGAGAAATAGACCATCTTTGTCAAAAGTAGCTGTACTGTACACTTCCAATTTCAAAACGCTGTTGGATGGAACGATACTTTGAGGCATTGGGCTATCAATCACAACTGATACGTACTCTAACCTGAGCGATGTGATATGTGGGCAGCTGCTATGAACTTGTTCCAATAATTCGAGATTTATATCGCAGTCGTAAAATGTAAGTTTTGTTAAGTTGGGTGCATTTTGGATAACTGGTGCGAAATACAACGGATCAAAGCCACACCCTCTTTCAATATAAGTATAGTAAAGACCCAATTTTAGTTGTAACAGATGAGGAAATACATTGAATCTCAATGCGTGGAGTACTTCGGGCCAATCTTTATACATGTCGTATATCTGCAACGTCTTTGTCCATCTTGATAATGGTAGTTTCACCTCGTATTCCTTGTTAAGGTTAATACGCGCAGTGCTATGGCTACTGCTACCAACAATAACTCTACTGATATTGGGAAACACAGTCGACAATCGAGAACGTAGCTGTTCAGGTATTTGCGGCAATTTAATGCTGAGTATCCTGACTTGGGAACCATCAAAAGGATTGTTTTCAAACATGCCGACTATTTTATGAGGCTTTTTTCCATACTTGAACAGGTTTAGTTCTTGGTGTAAACTGGCATTTGAAATCAGATCATGAAGTCGTCTACATGTCAGTGCCAAGTTGAGTTTGTCTATAAATCGCAAATAACGTGATGTTTTTATGATGATCTCGGGAGGCAGTGTTTCCATTTTGGTTTGAGAGGAAATTAAGATGTCTGTTTAATGATATATTATTTTACGATGTTACTTTGTATAAAATAAAAAAGAAGGGGAGAGAGAGAAACGATAATGCTGGTGATGGTGTGCCTGAGTTTGAACAAATGTGGCACAGCCTGCGCTTCAGTTACAAAATATAAATAAATAAGAACTTTTTACTAAAATAATGATTGGACCAAGTAAACATTATTTGAGCTTTTTCTGGAACAACAGGTTTCCCAAGCCCTGTTTCAAATGCGTTTTTGAGTACCTTGCAATTACTTGTATGTATATATGTTTATATTTATAAGCAACAAATATGTAATAAACAGGTTCTAAAGAATCACGAAAAGTCATGATATCAAATTAAGTTGTTTATTTATGTTCTGACGTATTAATTTAAAATCTTTATATCATTATTTTTGCTACATACATATTTTTTACTCTTCCAGAACACCATCGGTTCGCTTTAACCACATATCACCTCCAATGACGCATGTATTCGTTCATTAGAATCTGTTTGAATTGCAATCTGGAGGTAATGTTTGGGACTCAATAATCTGGATGAAGGCAATCAAATATTTAACTCTTTTAAGGCGCAACAAGAAAGATCCATGAGATATACTCCCCTATTTGACTTTGAAAAAAAAATTGGATCATGATAGATTCATACATGCTATATTTGGTGCCGTTTTTAAAACAAAGTCCAACGTCATTGGATAGATTGGACATTGACTAATACTTAGAGCTTGTAAGTTGGAATATGTTGTTTTCCACTGCTAAGGTTGTATTTTTTTTTGTAGATCTTCCAATGTCGCATTCTGGTTTGTTTATGAATAATATATTCACAGATGGGAACATTTTGAGAAATCAGTCAATGTACAATGGGCAGTCCTCGCACTTTATAGTTAATCTTGTGACACCAGCAGAAATAAATCTGTCTCTGTAATTCTGCATCCATGCTAATGGACAAGTCTAAACTTGTTACTGATGATATTCTATGAATAAAACTTCGAGTATGACTGGTTATAATTGTAACCAAGTTTAACGTTAAAAACTCTTGCAAGATTCGTAGCCATTGCTTTAACGCTTATTACTCTTATAATCCGCGTCTGCTCTAATTTATTAAATTTTAGATTTATTAAAATACATTGGTTTATTAATTAAAAGCATCAAAACATCAAGAACTCCTTATTGATTGTGTAGGGAAAACAATTGAAATAAGGAAATGCTATGGAAGAGTTAATGAAAAAAAAGATAAACATAAAAGTTCTATCAATTGCACCTTAAACTCGATCCATTTTCTATCAGCGAATCAATTTACATGATCATACGATTTAATACTTTCAATGTGCAAAAATTAATAAAAAGTAAAAAAAAAACATTCTCGATTATATATACATATATATCTCAATACGCATTTAACTGGGTGTTCTTATCTAAGTGGATAGGGATAAATAAATATTCAAAAAGGGCCATGTTAACACACATCTTCAATCTTGGTTAAACCTCAGACGATAAGCTACAAAAGATCATATCGTCTAACTGAAACATTTTCCAAAATAGTATGGATTTGCTGTGTTCCTCTTTAATAACGATCTCAATGGTTGATAGGGCTTTACATAGAACCGAGTTAAAGAGACTCTGTGGAATTTACAAGTATTTCATGTAATATATTGTCTATTTTCATTATTTTACTTTCGAGTAATGGCAAAAAAGTACCTAGGTAATAATATATGATTCATATTTGTCATATCCAGACATTCGGATCGGATATCGACATTAGAGTGATCCAGAGATTTGATCCAGAGATTTGATCCCGATTATTTTTATATCCAGATTTCTCTCAGTCAAACATGAGCTTTTTTTTTTTTAAATATATAAATGAGGCCTAAGACCGTTAACAATCGCTTTAAACAAAGAAATAGATGGTATTAAAATGAATTCGTCTGAACGAAGCGATAGAAAAAGTATTAGTGGAGAAAGTGTTGCAACAATATTCACTGAAGATTTAGAGTTCAACAGAATAGCAAATCATTCGCCAATAGAAAAAAAGATCACTATTTCATCGTTGGAGCCTTACTCAATATTCCCTCGAAGTCAAAAATTGTTGATTGTTATTATTGCATCTTTAACTGGAATCGTTTCGCCTTTATCTGCCAACATTTACTTTCCTGCACTAAATGCCATTAAAGAAGTAAAGTATACTTTATTAGAATAGTATTAGAATCATTTAAATTAAATATTGGAATTACTGTAATTAGGATTTAAATACTACCACTGAACTAGTTAATCTGACCATCACTGTATATATGATTTTTCAAGGCTTATCGCCTTCTTTTTGGGGATCTCTTGCAGATCTATGGGGACGTCGTCCTGTGTATCTTGCTACCTTGATAGTATATATGGGTGCTTGTATTGGCCTTGCAATGACTCCTGAATATTGGGTTCTGCTGGTATTACGTATGCTTCAAGCCTTTGGTTCTAGTTCTGTCATTGCTATTGGTAAAACGCAATTTAATAATGTTCACAATATAATAGAGTATTAACTTTCTATCGATATCCATCAACTTAGGTGCTGGTGTCGTTGGTGATATTGCTACTCTTACGGAACGTGGTAGGTACTTTGGCTTCTTTTCTATTGGCCAAAATTTTGGACCTGTTTTTGGACCTGTTCTTGGTGGCATCATATCTCAAGCACTTTCGTGGCGCTGGATTTTTTGGATTCTTCTAATGATTGGTGGTACGTTTTTTTTAGCAATATTTTTCTTTTTACCCGAAACATTACGATCCCTTGTCGGAAATGGTTCTGGCCATGCCAATCCTACACCTTCACAATGGTGGGAGCGTAATCAACAGGCTAAAAAACAACTAAGAAGAGATTTTGAAGCACCAGCAACCTCTGATACCGTTTCCGAAACATCGACCATAGCCAACTCAGAAGATAAAAGAACCACAACAAAAAATCGGTTTCTGCAGTTCCCTGATGTTACTCAGCCATTCATTTATTTATTTCAAAAAGATGTTATCATTGCTTTAATTTATAATGGTATTCATTACGCTACATACTATTGCTACATGACTTCAACCCCTAGCCAATTTGCGCTTATTTATGGAATGTCCGAGATCCAGGTTGGGCTTTGCTTTTTACCTCCCGGGATAGGTTGCATTATCGGGTCATTTATTGGAGGTCATCTCCTTGATCATGATTTCAAGGTGGTGGGAAAGCAAGCAGATTTTGAAAATGCTAAGCGGAATCAACTCTCAAAAGACTTTCCTATATTTAAAGCACGCCTTCGTTCAGTATATATTGCCGGTGGTCTTTTACAAGTGATAACTCTTTTCTATGGTTGGATGCTTTATATCCGTGTTCATTTAGCTGTGGTCCTAGTCTTGCAATTTATTGGTTAGTATGCGGGCTTGGATGTTGTTATGTATCTGTTTACTAAACTTTCTTTTTTTTTTTATATTTTTAGTTGGTTTCGCCAACTCTTTAATGTTCAACATATTCCAAACCCTCATGGTAGACCTCTTCCCAGAAAAAAGCGCCACCATTACTGCATCAAATAATTTAGTTCGCTGTATTCTTGGAGCTATTGCTACTGTTATTATCGAGCCCGGAATTCAAGGAGTTGGCGCTGGTTGGATTTTTACTATTATAGGTTTAATCTGTGTTGCCTCAAATGTTCTCATTCCGGTTTTGCTAAAATACGGTCCTGTTTGGAGAAAGAGGCGCATGGAAATGCTCGCTCGTAGAATGGAAGAAGAAAAGCAAACACAAATACGCTAATGCAAAATATACCCATACATCCCCCACATTTTAATTATTCATAAAATAAGAACATTTTAATTTTCGCTATAAACATATATCAATCCCGAAAAAGAACACGTCCCACTTTGCATTTAATATTTGAGTGAAAGTAACACGAAACTTCAAGTATTTGAGTTGTTCTGTACACCGTTATGAAAAAGGAAGGTGCAATGACAAAACAGTCCCCAGGCCAAATCAAATCTATATTTGGACCAAACTTTTTTTAACAATTTCTGCAGTGACTGACTGGTATTGTCATGAATGCATATACTATCTAATGAATATGCTGTACGCTGCTAGTATCAACGTGGCTGAATAATGTAAAGATTTAAACGGTTTAAAATATGATACATGTATAAAAATAGTCTTTCCACTTATTTTAAAAATATATTCATATATCTTGACAGATTAGTATTGTACAGCATTTTTCACTGTGGTGCGCTTTTTTTTTTTAGTAAATGACGTGCACGTCATTTTAGCTCAATATAAATAGTAAGTGCTACATTTAACATGCCAATTCCTCATGTTGAAACACCAAACTTTCTTTTTCCAGGTAACACCAGCGTTTTATTGTCATTTTATATTGAATCTGAATTTTTTAAAATGTATATGTGTGTGTGTGTGTGTGTGTGTGTGTTTTAAAAAAAAGTATTACTAATGATCGAATGATTACGAGATATTCCCCTCATTTTTTTTGGTAATGTGAGGGTTTAAATGGATATTTGCAAATATGATTTTCTTGATAATATCCAGAGTGTTACAAAAATGGACATATCCTGTCATTAGTATATTGTGGCTTTGTTTTATTTTGATAAAAAAAATAGTAACATGAAAAATGCAAATAAAGGTAGGTACAGAATTAAGGTGTATACATAGGTTTCTTCGAAGGATAGGTGAGGGATATAATGAAGGTGATGCACGTACGAAACGAAAGGCTTATTTACATAATTTACATAAGATATAAGATAGTATAGGATATACATTCATACTGCTCGTAGGAAAATAAGTTAATCAACTTAATTTACCATGTTTTTTTTTTTTCGTTTTTTTCTTCTTTTAAAATTTAGGGACTTAATTTTTTGTGCTCAAGTGGAGAAGTTGTTTCCGCCAATGAAAGCTAAGGAACAGGTTAAAATAAAAGTTATTTAGAAGACATAATATAACTTACTATAGTTGTTTAAATCTGCAATTGAATTGTCTGTGCAAAAATAAAGTGATCGGAATAAATGAAGTTAGTGATACACTAAATATTTTTTTTGTTAAAAAAAACGATCAATACCTCGAAGAGGGAATTCCGATCCATTACAGCTAACCATTTGCTCTATTAAAGAACTATTACTGGACAAGGCCATTTCAGGGGAATAGACAGATTTTACAGAAGAGTCCGACATAGGTGAAGTATTGTTGAGTTGGGTATTATGAATGGTTGGAGAATACGAAACAGAGCTCACCGATGATTTAGAGCTGAAATTGTCACACTCAGGTGTGGGAGCAGTTTTATTTTCTTCGTCACTTTCTACTTCTTCCTCGTCTTCTTCTACGCTATCCGCCATCTTCAGAAATAAATACCGGTTAGCTTTTCGAAGTTGTTCTATTTCGTCTTGAAAACGCTCTTCTTTTTGAACTGTTTGCTTGACTAAAGAAAATATTAACAGATTGTCGTCCAAGGTACTTTATTGTAGTCCTACCATACTCAAGCGTGCGTTCGATAATTGTACCCTTTGAAGGACGGTGATCATCACGAAGATTGGGTAATGAATGCGCAAGTTGTTGAAATTTGGAATTTAATGATTCACGTCGTGCACGTTCAATAGCGTTATGCTCGGCTCTTTTTTGAGCTTTCTTCTCTGGTTTTCTAATAATAATTCTAGTTAGTCACAAGATTTTCAAACAATTATGTTGTATTACGTTTGATCCTGGCTTGAGGAATATGGTATCATATGAGCTTGTTGATGGTACATCTGCAAATACTCATGTTGGTCTTGTTCTTGTTGATGGTGTTGATTTTGATATTCATATTGTTGGTGGTACATCACTATATTTTAAGTGCTGGTAAACAAAAAAGAAAAAAAAATCTTAAATTGTTTTTATAGCACTTACTTTGCTGCATCGCCATTTGTTGTTGAAGAGCAGCTTGTTGCTGGACTTCATACAATCGTTCAAGTTCCTGTTGCTGATGAGCAAATACGTGGTTTTGCTCAAAATGTTTCTGGTCTACATGCAAGCCGCCACCGTATGTCATATCAGGCATTTGTTGATATGGCTGAGACGGGTTCATTTTTTTGTGTTTTTTATATTTTTTTATATTTTTAATTATAAGTAGCGAGAGCTATAAAAGAAAGGAAAGGGGAAAGAAAGAAAGAAAGAAAAAAAGAGGAAGAAATAGAGTTAAATACAGAGTAACCATAGGTCTATTTTTTTTTGTTTTACGTAGATAATGTGTGCACAGGTAATGATACTACCAAAAATGACAACTCAAAAGTCGTATGTTTAATGTTTATGTAAAACAAAAACAAAAAAAAAACTCCAAGGTATGCTATTCCGGTCGGTTTATTGAAGTGAAATGGGAGATAAGTGATAACCCAAAATGTGGTACAAGTTGTCAATAGTACACCGGATTCACAAGAAGACTGGTCTTGTCCTCCTTGACTTAGTGATACTCTATTAAGCTACTCCGAATGAACCAATAGTCTATTTTTGACAACTCTTCGGAATAAAATATTCACTTGGCCGTGCATATCCCATAAATGTAAGTTGTTTGATATTCTATTTTACTACTTTAGAGAACTATATTGTGAAATGATTTTCTGTCATGAGAAATTATCTCAGTATTCTTTATGTATTATGGCTACTGTTTCGTTATAAAACCATGCACTGCTTTCTCAGTGTTCTAGGAACTAAATTGATTACACTTGAAGTAACATGTTCATTTGGCACTATTTGTTTTATTTCCAAGCTTCTACTTTTAATTATGAATTGACACGTTTTTTTTTCTTTTTTTTTTAAAGAAAAAAGGTGTATCACAACAGATGAAATGTATAAATAAAAACAGTAAGACGCACGAGCCTTAAAGTTGCTTGTTTAAAAACACCAGTTAAAAGTAAATAAAAGATGCCCTTGAATTGATGTAAACAAAACCATGCCCCTTTTTTTATCTTGATTTATAAAACGGGGCATGTAAGTAAGAGGCGAAAAAAAGGGAGTTATAAGTATCAGTTTGAGCTTCTACAGCCAGTAAACAAAGAAAGTATCAGTGATACAAAGTACGGAGGGTTAACCGATGAGAAAAATTAGCATCATTTATTGGTTAGAAATAAATTTGTATTTTTTTTTTGAAAAAAAAAAGGTTGGTACTAAATAAATCAATTTGATTATTAAAAGATTGCACGCAATCTAAAATGATGGCCGTTCTTTTTTTTTAAAGAAAAAAAAATAAAACAACGGAGGATATGTGAAAGGGGAAATATACGCAGGGAATATATGATTGGTGAATGTACAAGACCACGGTTGAACACGAGGAAGGTGAAATGATGCATTATATGACAAAGTAGTACCATAGGTGCGCGAGCTGGGATAATTACATATAGGATTCTCCTCTATGAGATTGAAGAGTCTCAACAGATTTTGTTTTTGTGCTCTTATCTTTTGCAGGACGATGAATACGGATATGTTGACTAAGGTTATCTGAGCGAGAAAAGCGCTTACCACATCGGTCATAGGGGCATTCAAAAGCTAATATGAAAGAGATAATCAATATCAAGGGTATAAAGATAACAAAAAAAAATAAAATAAACAGGAGTACTTACGTTTTTCCCTAGTGTGAATTGAGCGAATGTGGCGCTTCAAATGCTCAGAGCGTTTAAATATTTTACCGCAGTGGTCAAAGTCACATTTGAACGTTTTTAATTCAAGAGCTTGAGCTTCAGCTTTTTGCACAGCAGCATTGCGTCTGGCTTTTATTTTGGATGATTTCATTTTGCAACTTTTTAAGGTGACAGATTTAGCTTCGATCAATGTAGGACTAGGAGATCTCGATTCTGAAGAAGAAGAACGGAATGACCCTAATTCATCGATTTCTAAACTGGGAGATAATTGGGCGTCCTTTAGCGGCTTTGTCAGATTTATAGGCTCAAAAGCTGGAACACAGACATTGGAATAGTCGGATTGGCTTGTCAAAGAAATCACATCAAATAAGGAAGGATAGTATGAAGATTGAGGCTGCTGAACCGGCAGAGCCATTTGTGAATTAACGTGACTATACATAGGGATGGGATATGAAGCAGGTGACTGTTCATGATAGTAGAATGAACTAGAAACTGGATAGTTATCTTTCTGGTAACCGTACTCTTCGTGAATATTTAAAGGAGATGGTGTTGACTGTTCATAATCGGAGTAGCTACATTCGCTCTGACCAGAAACATAATCAACATAGCTCATACGTCTTTCATCAGCTGATGAGTTGCCAGAGTAGTATGGCATGTTACCGTAAAAAGATGGTGATCCTTGTGTAGTGTACTGAGTTGAATACATTTGAATATGACTATAACGAAAATATAAAAGATGTTTTAGAATAAGCTCACTCGTTTTTTTTTGTTTTGTCTTCTTGCAGTATTTGAGATGAACAATTAAATTATGAAATAAGGTACTAACCTGTATGAAATTAAAAGTAGATGAAGTAACGAAAGTAGTAAGATATGTTGAAGGAAAGGTCAAAAGAAAAAAAAAGATGAGGAAAAGCGAATGGGAATAACGAAAGTAAAAGTGTACTTTGTAGGAAACAAAAAAGTATACTGGATGAAGAGAGGAATAAATGAAATAAAAATACTTTAATGGCAGTTCTAGATAAGAATGGCCTTTTATATACTTTGAAAAAAAAAGTGAATTCTTTGTTCTAAAAAATTGGGCCTTAGCGTTTTCATTCTCTTCTGTTTCGGAGAGGCACCTCCGAACAGCATTACTTGTTTTTATGTTGATCAGATTAACTTATCGCTCTGCGTTTTCTTTTTTTATTTCTTAATCCAATTCTTCCCACATCAACTGAGGGTCTTTCTCGTTGCTGATTTCTATATTCAGCTGGTGATCGGCAATTGACAAACAAGTTCCCCTACTCATTTAAACCTTTTATGTATTCAATCGTATCAGGAGCTCAATACTCTATTTTGATTTGTCACACTTAATATCTAATTTTGTTATAACAAATTACCATTTTTGGCCAATGACGACTCTTGATGCTGTCTTTTGCATCAATTCTCACTCATTCGCGTGTGCTTCACAAAATAAAAATAATAATAAATATAACATTATAATAACAATAATACTGTCTTTTTTTATTTACCACCTCACTTAAAAAAAGAACTTGATAGAAAAAACAATCATGTTTTTTTTTAAACGCAAAAAAAAAAAAGCACGAGCCTATTAAAAGATCTGGATCTTGGCAAGAATAGGATAAAAACGTGCTCACAGACCAGCCCATTATTCCTATACCTGTTTAATTATCCGAATTTATGCATGATGCATGTACGCGTGACATTCTTTTATTTCCTTTCTATTATCCCAAGCGTAAAAAAAAAAAATCACTGGGTATTGCATTATTAAAAATAGTGCCATCAATTTAAGCTAATGCCTACCCAGCAAAACCTGCTTCGCCAATCTGCATTGATAGCATCTGGTGATTTGATGACAGTACTGTCCAAAAATGCACTGCCAATTCCAAACAGATAAAAACCACAGAATAAAGAGTCATAGACTATAATGAAATATAATACGATATCTTCAATCACACGATATGACGACAACGAGAACCAATAGACCAATAAATATCATAGGGCACATGTTTATCCAGTTCATTGGTGCAATAACCTCTGCTGCTTTATGTACGATTACACTAATGCGAGTTGTTTGTTTAATTAACTATATAAAAATAGCATGGTCGTCTTCAAAACAATCCTACTATTTATATACACTTTGGTTATCAATTATGAACAAAGTGGTGTTATAGTTGTCCTGTTATTCTAGTAAGCACATCATCAATGCTGGTATTTCAAATCATAGGGCCTATATTTGTCGAAGCACTTTTTCTTTCTTCATATGATAAGCTATTGCCCAATGAAAATAAAAAGTTATAACAAACCGCAGTTCCTGAAGCAGATTTGATGGCTATGTATATGCTGACATTACGATAATGGTCAGATGTTTGGTATTACCTTGTCACTTTTTTTTTCTGTAAAAATAAGTTGAAGTAAACACAATGAATAGAATTACCTGTGTAGTTCGTGAACTACTTGGATTTTTATTAATAATGAATCAATCATTTTAAGCATGGTGTAGGAGAATTTTTTTTTTAACAAAAAAAAAGGAAGAAGCCTATTTAGTTGTAGGCATCGCCATGGTACTGTAAAAAAATCAGTAATGAATAACCAAATAATAATATCAATATTAAAAAACCAATTACGAGTTACAGTATTGATCGTTACACCAAATCCTCCTTTTTTTGTGGAAAAAGTAAACAGCAGTGCTTGAAGAGGACTGATCAGCCTCAGTGCCTTCAATCAGCATCCACTTTTGTCATTTTAAACATCATCTAATCTACGATTTTTGATATTTTTGTTTGTTGTGAATATCCAAAATAAATCCATGTGCTTCACTAAAACTTTCTTCATCAGCAAAGTTCCAACACACGACGATCGTGCGAATTTAGTGTTTATGTAGCTTTCAATCGAGTTTTGTTTCCCACTAACTGGATATGAATCAAATCAATTTGAGTGCTATTTGTTTTGATTATCCACATAACATGAGAAAGCTCTGCTTGATTTATATGATTTATTTCATTATCATA
>VCJI01002801.1:40567-53086 GCA_024139395.1 Backusella morwellensis | reverse complement strand
TTATTTAAGATAATATCCTGGGAAAAAAAAGAATAAATAAAGAGCAAAAAAAAAAAAAGGTAAAGATTCATGTAAAGTTTTAAGATTAAGATTAGCTTTCCAGTCACAAGATGGTAAAATATAGCATCAGCAATGCTATGATTTGATTGGTCGCTATGATTTTTTTCTTCCTATCGACTACGGTCTTAATTATGTGCCTCTTGAGCTGAGTGAGTCAATAATAGGTCGCTCAGCCTATTTCCTGAGCTTTTTGTTGTATGAATTTTGTTTTCGTGAAATAAACATAAAAAATGGCACTTTGGTTTTATTAGATTGGGCGTCTGAATGATGACAAACGCTTTTGTGACCAAAAAAAAACTTTTTTTTTGACATTCCAAATTACAATGTTGGTGAATTGTGAGCCATGAACCCTGTCATCTACTTGCATAAGAAATACATAGAAATAATAAGATTGACACTAAGGTGGGAACTGCTCTCCCATGTTGAAACATCATCCATGTACTATGGTTGTTTCTCATTGAGTTTGTATTTATGATATGCCATGGAAAGTGCTGGATATATATACTCTCCAAACAGCTGTGTACCGTAGCAAAAAAAGGAAATTTTTGGCAGCGTCAGAAAACGTAAAATGGCACTTGTGTGATAGGCACAAAGGCTGCTTGTTGTGTGTAAAGCTGATTTGATTAGGTAAGCCCTTTGGAGCAACAGTGCTATTTCTTTTAAACCAATCAAGTTAGTTTACTTAACTTTCCTTTTATCAATTATGTCATTTCAAGATAGAATCAAACTAAAATCAAGCTATTTATATAAAAATCAGACTCAATTACTATTATTATGATTGGTCTGATCTCAATCATTGTCAATCAATGAAAAGGAAAGAAAGAATGTATAAAAACAAGACTAATACACACCATTTTGCTATGTTACATGTTTATATATTGATCTATGTTTTCACACACACACACATCCACAAGCAATCATTTATTTACATGCTAATTTCCAGTTTTCCCACTTGTCCCACACTGAAAAAGTGCAGCCCAGTCGGTCATTTTTATTTTCTGCTTTTTAGCCTTTTTTCCCGTTTTAACGTCGCACCAGTAATGCTGTAAAATGAGAGGACTGGCTTTATTTGAAAACCTTAATCTTCTCCGCAAAATAATAAGAGGAAAAAATAACCATTTTCTTTTCCATTCTTCCCTTCTTTCCATATTAATATACAAACATGTCTACTATTGATGAACTCGCAAATGCTATTGCTGAAATCCAGCACAATGAACGCCCTTGTTTGGAAAACTTGCTCTGCGTGAAGAAGTTGGAAATGGAAAGAGAACCCGTTGATCGTGTCCATCGTGAAGCCGTTACTAAAGTGTAAGTGTGGTTTATATCCATGTTGAAGGAGTCATTTATATTTATTTAATAAAAAAAAAAGTGATGTATGGAAGACCGAGATTGTCAACTTGAACTCCTGGAGTTTTCAGTGGTTTCTCTTAAAGGTCACAGTAAGTAATAAGCAAAGAGTAATTATGTTTATAGCCAAGTTAAAAATATCCTTTTTTAGTGTGGTCTTCAAGCTGAAAAGGACCGTGCTGCTGTCGGTTTGAAAAAGGCAGAGGAGCTTATTATTGAAACTAAAAAAAATGTTGATGAGATGGATGACAAGATCCATGATGTCGAAAACTCAAATGAGAAATACGCTATTGAACATAGACGTATTCAAAAATACCGTGAAGATCTTACCGCTTTATTGGATAAGGTAATTTTTACATTATAAAATCAAAGATATAATGAGGAGAAGAGTAGTGTATTTAACACAGGTACATAGGCCTTAAAAGATGGTTTTCCTGGTGAAGACTCTTATAAGGAAACAATTGAGGGATTGAAGGAGGACTCAAAAACGGTAAGCAAACAAATACAACTCGCTATTATTCCTATTTATTCATTTGTATTTGTTCACGTTTCAGAAATTCGACAACATCGATAAACTCTCTGAAGTCAAGAAGCTCCTCAAGGTTGCTGATGGCTCTCTCTTGGAGGGTATCCTTGAACTACGTGGATCTAACAAGGAAAGCCACATTGGTCAGGGCAAGGTCTATTTCCCTGACGAAGCTTATATGGCATTAAAGGCTGCCCGTGAACTTTACCCCGAATTACCTTCCATTGAATCTCCAACCGAATACAAAAACGAAGCAGATGATACCGGTGCTTACTACTCTCCTTTACAGAAATATCTTTGGGATGTCCGTAAGAAAATAGCCGAGTTGACTACTTGGTGTGATATGGAATCATTGGTTTTGTTGGATAAGGAAACTGAGATTCAAATCACTCTTGGTACAAAGATTGATGAATATAATATGGAGAGACGTAGAATTGTAAAGGAAGGTGGTTTAATCTAATCTGTTTTTAATGCTTTGTTTTTTATTTTATTTTATTTTATTTCTTTGTATTATTATAAGTAGTTCTCTTAATCATTACCCATTTTCTTCAGTTAAAAAATAATAAAGTATAATATCTTAATCCCTGGATGGTAAAACACAAACTGGTCTAATATCATTGAAAAGGTTTTATGAAAGAACTTTCTTTATTGGTTCTCGGAGTGTTTTGGGCTTCGTTTTTCCTCTTCGCACAAACTATTTCTATTGATCATAACTGTTCCTTCCTTTGTTTTTTTATACTGGATATATTTAAGCTACAAACAGTCTCCACTTTTTTCGTACCTTTTATAATCAAAATAAATAGCATGTGAAAACTCTCGACTTTTCGTAGTACAAAACTAAATCATCTACATTTTTCCGTCTGCTCAGTTTTATACTTGTCTACTGGAATGCTCTTTCTCTATTACATTTTAGAAACCAAAGCAGATTATATTCAGACTTATATCAATATCAATTTTAAGAAATTGAAATGGAATCAAAGTAATAACTTTACTCTTGAAATCAATTAAGACACTACATTCCGATCTAAAGTTAGCTGTTATTGCAGGCACGAAGGATAAAAAAAAACTATTTTTACTACACCCTTTTTGGTGGCGATTTACCTTCTCACATGTGATGTTACAATGTTCATGAAAATTTCAAACCGCTAAAAGAACGCCTCATTGGTCAATTAATTGTTTATTTCAACAAAAAAGGGAAAAACCGATTACATTTATTTTGGCAATGCTTCGACCAGGGTATTAGCATCGAACCAATTGACTAGATCAAAACAGTTATGATGGTCTCATTTTTATACCCTTTCTTCTCATTCCTTCTATTAATCTGTTTTAATACTGATAATATATATATATAAGAGAATAAATTAATGGAGCTTTTAATAGCAAAACACATTTGATCAAAATGAAGCAGGGCAATAAAAAACGGGGCCTGCGTGATCATCTTTTTTTTAGTAATTTTTTTTATACTGCAAGTAAAGTATGAAATCTTCATACACAAAAAAAGTGATGAAAAGAGCAATGAAGTAAGACACACGTACATACTAGAAAATAGAACCAGAGGCATAGGTCATATATATTTATTTTATTGTTTTGCGCTTAGTAGGAAACAGTTGATTTTTTCGACATTTGATTAGGGTGCAAGTCCAAAAGAGAAAAAATACTGGTTGACGGTCTATTGTCTTTCTCAACATAGTTGTCAAAAGGCATCCGTAATTTGATCACATGTGCAAGAGTAACCTTTTCTCATTGAATAGAAATAGATGGCAGCATATTGACTCAAATAAATCGCGTATGCAGCCATTAGTGTTGATATATCTCAACTCGGGTATTGGGTTCGGTTTGTCACATTCGTTTTTGAAATTGCCTACTCGACGAAATCAAAAAACCTCAATTATGTATCATTAGTATAGCCATTTGTTCTTGAGCTCATAAAGATTCTAGATTGCGCCAAAAACAAAAATATACTATTTTACTTTTGGGATTTGTCTTATGATTGTTTTTTTTTTCTTTCTTTCTCGATTTAGTTCATCGATTTGCTTTGGCCATTAGCAAAACGAAAATCGCGCGTGATCATGCCATATTTGTAGCACAGTATCCAATATTAACAAAAGTTTTGTCTGGACATTGTTTTTCAAGTTGGCAATTTACTTTAGCATTTTAACATTTATAAACTGCTTTTCTTAAAAAACAATCCAATTCTACATGCCAATATCTACGTATCTTTATAAACATACCCATTTTACAGCTCAATCGATGAATAGTAAACCACTTTTATACACTAGATCGACGGATATTTCATCGTAGAAAAGAAAATGTATAGAATTCACACTTGAGTAAGGTGATCAAGATCAATACCATAAGCCTAAAGTAAAGATGTACATGAAATTTTCATCCAACAACTGTACCTGATAAACCCCATTCCCCTTACTTTTTTATTTGTTTATCATCGTAAGCATATTAGTTTATCTGTTGTCATGATGGCGTATAATTAACTAAAGAACCCCATTATCTTTGAAGTGCAAATTATCATCTTTACAATGACTAAATGATTCTTCCTGCGTTATTATTTATTAGTATTTCTACGAATGATTATGAAAATATACGTGTCAGCTGTGTTGATTTTATATATAAACTGAGAATGCTGTAATATTTTAATTTTTACTTTATAAGAGGGAATTTTAGGAAATAGATCTTATTTATTCTTTTTTTCATGATCAAATGTTGTTTGGAAGCATTTTTTTTTAAAGAACAAAAAAGAAACCAACAACGTTATACAAACAGAAACTCTGTTAGTCATGGTGGCTGAGAAAACTCCTTTATTTATCATTCAGCGTAGGACAGAACCAACGGTGTTGACTATGCAAAAATAGAAATGTGCAAAAACCATTGGTCAAAAGCAGCATTTAAAACTGAACATAAAACCGGAAAAACTTGAGTTGACAGCCAGCCCTTTTTATTTTTATTTAAACACAGCGTTATCAATATTTTTATTTAATATTTTTATTTAATATTTTATTTAATATTTTTATTTATTTTTGACTTTTTTTTTCTCTCATTTCTTATTATACACTTTTATGTCAAGTCAAAAGCTCTTGGACGCTTTTGGCCCAGAAGAAAGAAAACCAAAATATGGCTCTTCGAACGCCTCTATTTCGTCGCTTTCTTCTCAAAGTAGTGAAGAGGCCATTTCGTTAAAAGTAGCGACTCGAAAAAAGAAGAGATTAGAACGACATCACAAATCACGACCCAAGTTAAAAAGCACACTCTCCAAAATAGTACACAGCACACAGGTCTCAGAAGAAGAGGACAATGTGATTGAAATACCGCACAGCAACATGGTTATATCTGAACTCGATCAAAAGTAAAATCATTGAACAGTAACAGGATTATGTTTTTGTTTATTTACATTATTTATTTTAGTGCGGAAGAAGTGAGAACATGTTTAACTGAAAATCTCTCAGAATGGCCGAGAACCAAAGTTAATTTAAGTACAATAAGAGAAAAATATAGATACAATCGACTTATGAGGTAAAAAGTCACAAAAAAAAAAGTTCAAACTAGCCTATTTTAATTATTTTTAAAAATCATAGTCAAAATGGAATTCATAATTTATGTAAATATGTAACTGACGCCAAGGCCATGCTAGTCACCAAACAAAGCATTGTTGTTTTTGTAAGCTATTTTGAAGATGATTCCAAGATCAAAAAAATGAGGCTAATTCCACTAAGGTTTATACTGATCTACTAGTTGATTTAACATTTTGTTTAGCCTATTTGGTTGAAATGAAGCAAGAGGCGGATATACACGCTGAACCACCTTGGATGTTTAAATGGAGGTCTTATGATTTATGGTTTCTGTGTGTTTGTTTGAGTCTGTGGAACTTGTTTTCGTTTGCTATGCGCATGGTGTTGACCGGTCGACCTTTCTCGGTTCTTATCAGTTTCCGATCACTTATAGAGATTGCCACTACATATCCTTTTCTCTTATCGCTTTTTATACAGAACGGTCAATATCTCTATGGTAACTTGATTATTATTATTCTGTGATATCGATGAATTGACTCATATGACTATTATTTAGTTCCTTACTTTTTGAGAAGCTGGGTGCTATTATTAAGAATCAAAAGTGTTATAAAGATTAAAACAAATCTGTTGATGACAGGTAAGTTAGTATATATGTTTGTAACACGTGTACATGAGCGATTCTTTATTTATTATTTATGTCCACGCAACCAACCGATTTTAATAATTCAAATATATTCAATAGATAAGCTTGTCGATCCCTTGAAATCAAAATTGGTGTATCTGATTGGTACATTAATTGCATTATTATACAATGGCATGTCAGCTTTTCAATACTGCGAAGTAACATTTGGCGATATTCATTATTCTATCCTGGATTCATTATATGTTGTTATGGTGACGCTATCAACGGTTGGCTATGGCGATATCACACCCAGTACAGAAGGAAGTAGAGTTATTATGATGCTACTTATTGTCATTGCACTGGCTGCTTTACCGAGTCTATTAGCGGATGTATTAAATACTGTTCGAAAGAGAAGCGGTAATAAGATGGATGTCATACGATGTCTCATTCATTTTACTTACTTTTTTGTTGTATCATTCCAGATTGGGGCGGCTGTGTTGATGATTCTGCATTGCCTTTTATTTTAATTATTGGTACCTTTCGACCTGAACAAGTAGTAGAAATTTTGGATGGCTTTTTGAACTCAGTGAGTTTACTTTCATTATTCGTGTATATAAAAGAATATGTTTTTATTCACCTGTTTAGTTGATCTATTTAGGAAAACGTAGAGTCTCATCTTAATGTGATATTTCTCGATATCAATCGACCAAATGAGGAGCTTAAATTCCTTGAAAGAAATTCAATGTGGGGTCATCGCATCCAAGTACTACATGGATCTGTATTAGTAAGTACCTAATTCCTCCTCCCATTATGATAAATATGTTTAAAATTTAATGTTTGTATAGGATGAAGATACTTTAAAACGTGTGGTAAGCTGATACTTGGTACTGTTTTCTTTTTCTTTTTTGCTAAAAAAATGTGGAATGATATAGAAAGCTCGATCTGCTAAAGCCATATTTACACTTTCTGGTAAAGATATATTTAATGGTAGAGGGAAAAATAACACTTTGATTTTAAACTCGCTCCTTTTAAACACTCATAGATCAACATGCACCTGATCCACATAAAGAAGATGAACGCAATACAGTTCGACTTTGGTCTTTACATTGCCACACTGTCGTTCATAATGTACCAATTTATACATACAACTTGGCACCATCAACAGCAATCTATCAAAAAATGGCCACAGAGATCATTTGTGTTCGAGAATTTAAACAATACTTATTGGCCATGAATTGTCGTTGTCGTGGTGCCTCAACACTTTTAACTAACCTATTGCATCAACGAAAACCATTGGATCATTACGATGAATCATGGCAAGCACAATATGGTAAATTCAAAAAGAGAAGGGTAACTGAATGTGTTGGTTAATTTGATTTTATGTGTACAGATGATGGTTCATGTAATGAAATATATATCGATAAGCCACCAAAAGCATTGATTGGACTATCATTCAAATATGCGGCCTGGGTAAAGTGAATAAGGGTTAAAAATAGGGATACATTTATTAAATATATATATATATATATATACATAGATTGCATTTACCGAATGCCAAGTCATCATGTTTGCAGTAAAAACCAACGCTGACGAACCCGAAAACAGCCAAGTTTTACTAAGTCCAGTTGACTATCATCTCCAAGAAAACGACCTTTGTGTATATATATGTGAGAGCCCTCGTGAAGTAGACGATGTCAACGAATTGGATGCGGTTACTGCAGCAGAAAAACTACAAGCCAAATTAAAACAACGTGAATACCAAAACCGAGATGGCTTAGGTCTTTTTACATTTTCCTCAAGGGCACCCATAACTCATTCATCCGCCCCAGCATCACCCTTACATAGACCTTTGAATCATTCCATTTCAAACGAGTCCAACAAAAGCATAGCATCATTACAACCAACAAAATCGCATACAAACAATAAGCATTTTCAAATTTCAAAATTACCTTCGCCTCGTATGGCACTTCTTACGGGTAGCCGTAAATTAATCAGTAGACTGGGTCAACCTCCAAAGGTGTTGGATAATGAAGATGGGATACCCTTGTGTTACTTGTTGGATAAACCAGCCACAAAACATGATATGACAATTGAGGATGCGGGTAATATGTATGGTCATATTGTCGTATGTATGCATCATAAGGTATCCAATATCTTTAAATTCATTTATAGCATGAGGTAGGTTTCGTCTTGGTTAAGAATATGAAACTGTTATTCATTACATTTATTAGATTACCACATTTGGAACAGAATGAGTTACAGGATATTGTATTTTTATGCACGACATTGCCGAAGCAAAAGACGCTTGATCTTGTTAACCGCTTTCCAAAAGTTCACTTTATGGAGGTAAGTATCGATTTTCTTTTTTTTTTAAAAAAGCTGTGTCTCATTTTATTTCTTCTACTTTTAATTCTATTTAGGGAGATTGCCAACATCCTGAAGATTTATTACGTGCAGGTGTTAAAAGAGCAAAACAAGTAGTTGTAATGAGGTAAGAACTCGGATACCATTATAAACCGAATCCTTCAACCATTCATTTATTTATTTTTCTTTAAAAGTGAAAGTGAATGCTTAGATCAACGTCAAAGAAGCTCCGATAGTCCAGCAATGTAAGATCCTCTATTTTCTTTCTATCATGAAGATTAATTATTGTTTACTTTTGAATAGTATGACAAGTCATTTATTAGATCTATTGTTAAGTTCCAAATCAAATGATTCTTCACGTATTGTGAATCTAGTGGAAAAGTCCAACATTCGATTCATGCATTTATTACAAGGAAAAGATGTAGCTGAAGAGGTCGATGTTTTCTACACCCCTGCCTATGCTGCTGGTAGTGTGATGGTGGACAGCCTACTAAGTAATGTACTATTAAGTCAAACCTATTACAAATCCGATATTGTTACCATTCTAAAAGCGATATGTGGTATGCCTGGACCACTTTATGATAAGCATTCTAAACCGAAAAAAGAATTTAAGCATCTTCATTTGGTGCCTGTGCCTCTCTCGTTTGTAGGTAAAAGCTACCTTGCTTTGTTTGAATCTCTTCTACTAGATCATGAGGCCACGTGCCTTGGTCTGTATCGTGCTCCTGAAGAGCAGATGGGGAACGAATTACCCTTTGTCTATACAAATCCTGTATCATCTTTATTGTTAAAAAAGACGGATAGAGTCTATCTATTGGCTTCTCCAGGCTGGTTTTACTGAAAATAAAAAGAACGCCAATGTAGAAAAATAAACAAATTTAGACATTTTGTAATTTTTTTCTTTAGTATTATCCGTCTGTAAACTTTTTTTTTTCCAGGAAACATGTTATAAACCATTTCTGTTTAAACTGATTTATGTGAGGTTATTTCTGGATACATTTCCTTTAATATAAATATATACCACTCTTTTTTTGGTTTGATTCTATTCATGCAACACAGATCACAGGTCTACAACTTGATGAAGAAAACCGGAATTCCTCTAACAGCAAATGCTTGGTTTGAACGATTATCTATTGAAAAGAATTAATAATTTGGCTACCATCGGCAACAAAACGTGGGCGACTCTCTTGGTTATTTTAGCGAATATCCGAGTTTCATTCCCTTCATAAAAGTTCTTTTTTTTTCTTTTCACATGGCAAGAAAAAAAAAAGTGAAATTTAGTATGGATTACAATGAGATTTGATTTTATAGTCTACCAGAGTTATCGACAATCCCAAAAGAAAAATATTTTGTTCTTGGGATGGTACCTTAAGCAATTATATTGGCTGATTTTATAATGTTGTATAATTTATATACCCTTTGAAAACTGAAAAACAGTATTTTCGATCCTAATTATACTAAACTCCAGGTTTTACTTGGATCCATCGTTAACAGCTCAAGAGATATTTGGAGCGATCTCTCCAGTTTTGAAGTGTCATCTAAAATGATGAAACTATATGTTATCATGTTTAAATTTACAAATTGAATCCAAAACGTACCATGAGTTTGGATCATTTTCACACCCTCAGCTGGGATCGAAAA
The DNA here is from genome assembly GCA_024139395.1 of Backusella morwellensis. Lineage (NCBI taxonomy): Eukaryota > Fungi > Mucoromycota > Mucoromycetes > Mucorales > Backusellaceae > Backusella > Backusella morwellensis. The sequence continues at coordinate 43,005 of VCJI01002801.1, read as the reverse complement.
TAAGCAAAGTCGTCTCAATTGTGATTCACATTGATTTTATTTGTAAGTATCTGAGCTATTAAATTAAAACCTGCTTAACATAAGTGTGGAAACAAGCCCAAACATTGTGAATCGAGTGAAAAAAAAAAGTATGACAAAAAGACCTTTTTTTGTTTTTATTATTTTATATTTGTTGTCACTTGATGCTGTTCATGGTAGTGATATATTTGATAACAACATGGCTTCACGCAACAAAGATAACACATTATTTTTAAGTTAGAGCATGAAAAAAGAAAAGATAAGAAAAGATATGGTAAATGCTCCACTTGAAAATGATAGCATGTGATATGATTGGCCAAACATTCCCAAAATGGCAACAAATAAATCCAACTCTTTTTGACATTGTTTTTTCTTTTTTTTTTCTTGCCCTTTCTCTCTTTTTCTCTCACACGCTTACAATGTTATTTTTGAGAGCACCGGCTCAAACAAGCTATTTGCTGAAGGTTTCCTATTAACTTTGCTATAAGTCCCCAAAACATTAGAACTGACAGAAAAAATACCCTACTTTAGCGCCAGCTTAGTCATCTCACAGCAACACCAAAGCCCAAAACAACCGAGGTGCTTGTTGATAAGTTTCAACGACAACATAACTATTTGCGCATTTCACTTACTGAACGATGCAACTTGAGATGTAAGCTGCTTAAATCAAAAAAATAGAACAAGCAAGCTCATCTTTCCAATAGGTACTTATTGTATGCCAGAAGAAGGCGTTGAGCTCTCTCCAGAACAGAAACTTCTCACCACAGAAGAGATTATTCGACTCGCCAAGCTATTTGTCAGCCAAGGCGTAAACAAGATACGACTCACGGGTGGTGAACCCACCGTCCGATCCGACATTGTCGACCTTGTTCAGGAGTTGGGTAAGCTCAAGTCGGTTGGTTTAAAAAGCCTTGCCATGACATCCAACGGCATAGCCCTCAAGAGGAAGCTGCCTGCACTGGTGAACGGGGGATTGGATACATTGAATGTCAGCCTGGATACCTTGGATCCGCACCTCTTCCAGGTCATGACACGTCGCAATGGGTACCAGCGCGTGGTGGAGGCGTTGGATGAGGCAATTCGATTGGACATGGCAGCCGTCAAGATCAACACGGTGGTGATGAGGGGCGTGAATGACCAGGAAGTGCTTAATTTCACAGCCTATACAAAGGATCGACCTGTGAATGTGAGGTTCATTGAGTATATGCCTTTTGATGGGAACCGATGGAACCGCGACAAGCTTGTGCCTTATCAGGAGCTGATCCAACGCATCGAATCGATGTATGGTCGATTAGATAAATTAAGCGATGGTAGAAATGATACGACAAAGGTAAAAAACAGGGGGAGAACGTGTTCTTTGTGTGATATGAGGAGATTAAATTAATCTGTTATCTCCAGCATTACAAAGTACCAGGATACCAAGGAAAGATAGGCTTTATCACCTCAATGACAGATCATTTTTGTGGAACATGTAACCGATTACGTATTACTGCAGATGGAAGCATCAAGGTGTGCTTGTTTGGCAATACCGAGGTGTCCCTGCGTGACATGCTCAGAGAAGGCAAGACAGACAAAGAGCTGTTGGGTATCATTGGTGCTGCTGTCAAGAAGAAGAAGAAACAGCATGCAGGTATGTTTGAACTTGCTTCACGAAAAAATAGACCAATGGTTTTAATTGGAGGTTAAAACCAAACATCATCATCATCATCATCATCTTCATCCCCTTTCTTTCTCTTTGTATTGAAATTTATTTTATAATAATAATAATAATAATATGCCATACACAAATATATAAACCTTCTCTTTTTCTTTCTTTTTCTTTCTTTCTTTTATCCTTATTTCTAGCACCACCTTATTATCCTCTTCATCTCATGAGTCATCATGGCAGCGTGATGACAAGACGTTATTACTCCAGCAAATTAACGCATACCGATCCAACCACGGGTGAGGCCCGCATGGTCTCTGTCACCGACAAGGAAAACACGAAGCGTGAAGCCAAAGCACGAGGTCGCATCGTCATTCCTCCACATGCCTATGAACTCTTGAAGAAAAACGAATCAAAGACCATCAAGGGAAACGTATTGACTGTAGCCCAAATCGCCGGTATCCAAGCAGCCAAATCCACGTCTCAATTGATTCCTCTCTGTCACCCGCTATTGCTAGGTTTGATTGATGTGAGACTGTGGCTGGATGATGAGACATCGAGTGTCGAGTGTGAGTCGACGGTGCAGACCAGCGGTAAAACGGGTGTGGAGATGGAGGCATTGACGGCCACCAGCGTATCACTGCTAACGGTGTATGATATGTGTAAGGCGGCTACAAAGGAGATGAGAATTGAAAACATAAGAGTGGTGCAGAAGAGTGGTGGTAAATCAGGCTCTTGGACGTTTGAATAGTCACAAATTTAGTCACTTTGAAAC
>VCJI01000280.1:0-25405 GCA_024139395.1 Backusella morwellensis | reverse complement strand
TTTTAACATTTAATATTATTTAATAAGCTTTTTTTTTTTTTTTTTGCTAATCGAAACGAAAATGTCTCAATTTCCTACACAAAACGACACTTCATTCTTGTCAGCGCTCATGATACCTGGTAATGAAAAGCAGCACTTATTAATATTAGTTCATCTCTAAGCGATTCATAAAACATAGAAGATGAGGAAAATCGTCAAGGTTCCAGTTCAAACAAAGAAACATGGGAGACCACCGCTGGCCGAAAAAGAAACCAACAAGAATTAAACAATTATGACGAAGAAACGGCCGAAGAAGAAGAAAAGAAGACGGATCGGGAGCGTAAGCCTCGCAAGGCTCCCCATGAGTTACTGACAGATGCTGAAAAGAAGGCCAATCATATTGCCTCTGAAAAGAAGAGACGACAAAACATTAGACTGGGGTTTGATCAATTGATTGAAATTGTACCTTCTCTTACACAGGGCAATAGATCAGAGGCCTTTATTTTACAGAAATGTAAGTGGACAATAAGCATCACCTGACCGCACAATTCACATTTATTTTAGCGGTTGATCATATTCGACACCTCATCAATGTAAAGAACGACCTGAAAACACAGATAAGAGACCTTCAAGGTGTCTTGGGTGAACCGTAAGTGGATTAAATATTGATACTATTGGTAAAAATAGCTGTTTCTAATCTGTATTATGCTATTTATAGAAATTATGATGAAGATGTAAGAGTTAATGTTTTAATTATGGTTATTTTAATATTGCTAACATCCAATTCTATTAGTCTTCCGAGGATGATTTAACATATTCATCATTTTAAAAAACAAGATATAACAATCATCAAATGCATACAAACAAGGGAGCACTTTATATATTATTAGTTTTTTGTTATTATTCTATGTATACAACAACTTCATTAATCTTATTTCAGCATGGCAAATAAACAAGTCAAGACAGGAAAAAAAAAAAAATTGTATTTTTGTATAAAGAAACGAGTATATCTTTATTTGATATTAATTGATTGATTGATTGTAAATCAGTATATAATCTGCTTGTTTTAGATATGACAGATCCAATAATAAATTATATCATTTATAGTCATCTACTCTATTTATTTTATCAATCAAATGATTTACCTAAATGAAAGGAAACCTCACTTTGCATTTGAATCAAGATGGCCAACTTTTAATTTATCAACATGTTTTATTGAATAACAAAATCTCTATTATGCTGGTTTCTATAATTCACATAGGAAGAATAAGTACTCTTTGGTGTTCCAATAAACATGGATGCATAAGATGCAATCTCAGCATCCATCATTGGATAGAGCAAATGTCCCAATTCGGCATGACTGTTTTGTAATATATTTGTCTGAGATGGCTTCCTTTTTGACTCCTTCCATCTTGTGGGAAAATCAGCAAGGGTAAATGTACATGGATATTGGCGGAATAGCGTCTTTAATGTCATGCGAGGTTTTGGAGCGTCGGTCGCCAAAAAGATCAAATCTAAACCTGGGACTCCCTGAACTGCCAAGCATTTCTCTAGTCGTCGTGCTGTATCGTTTTCGGCTGATATCGATTGAATAAACGACCCTCTTGCAAAGAGTCTTCCATCTGTTTGATTTAATTTTGATTGCAGCTTGTCTTCGATTTCTACCAGTGTTTCTTTCAGTACCTTTTTGAAGAAGCCATCTCCCTGGCGAAGGTGGACGCTGATGAAGTTGCCTTCGCCTCCTAGTTTCCTTATCACCTTTTGTGCATGGGCCTGAACCAAGGGATTTCGAGTTCCTATTTCCCGATGCAAATGTTCTTTGGTCCAAATAAGCTCTGGTTGATTGAGTGAAAGCCTTGTCATACTAAAGAGGGATCCAAATTCAATGTAGCGTTCTGGTCTCTGGCGAAGACTCTCAATTTCAATATGGGAGAGGAATTTTGAATGGTTATCATCCATTGGACCATCATGAAGTTGATAAGAGTATCGTTCCGAGTCGGGGATGCTGAATTTGTAACCCTTCTTCTTGAAATCTGTAAAGAGTCTGTTGTGTTTCTTGACATAGTCTCGCTTCATGTCCAGCCTCTGCTCTGTTCTAATACCAAGTTCTTCCGCAGCTGAAATGTCAAAGATGGCATCGACAGATACAGGAACATAGTTTTTAAATGTGTTGCATTGAAGTGATCGGAAAGCACGCTTCTTTTTATTGCTCGTTAGCTTTTTCTGTAACCGAGGACAGATATCCAGCTGTCTAGAAAGAGTCGAAGAGGGCCGCCAGTAGACAGCATGACCTAGATTCATTTCGGGCATAAGCAGAGTACGATCCAGCGCCTTTGCCAATATCATTGCATTTATCAGGGCAATTCTTTGATTGTGTAAACCAGAATGTGGTAAGTAGGTAATGAACTTTTCATCTTCCTCTGGCGGTGATGCATCATCTTGTATTGACCAAGACCAAAAGCAAACAAGGACGAGTGCGAGTAGTAGCCACTTGGCAAATCTTGTACAATACATTTTGGAAAAGAAGAACAAGAAGGAAAAGACCATTATAAATGTATATATATGTATGTGTTGTCACTTTTATTATTATTAATATTATTATTTTACAACCGTTTTATTAAATGTTATATAAATATATAAATTCGATTTATAATATCTGATTTGAATTAATTAAACGGACTCGACGGCTGTTTCTGAATCATATCGACAAATTAGACGTGTTTCAAAATGTTGCATTATAATAAATTACCTGATCTTAATTCTTTGGCAGCTTCATTAGGCGATACAATAGGGGTTTGATGAGGAGAGATTTGTGCAGGAGAGAGTTTCTGAGGAGATGCTTGAGTGGTATTATCAGCTTGTGGCTGTTGTGGTTGTGATGGTGACTGTTGTTGTTGCTGTTGTTGTTGTTGTTGCTGGTGTGCAGAAGCGGCGGCCATGACGGCAGCGGTCAGCGCACCACCAGAGGGTAGGTGTCCCATACCAAGTTTGGCATTCAGCTCCTCGACCTCTTTCATTAATCTGTAACTTTCAGAGCCTTGCATAGCTCCCAATGCCAATTTCGCATTCAGCTCCTCGACTTCCTTATGTAAACGTGCATTTTCCTCTTCCAAGTGCACAATTTTTTGTTCCATATCATGAATGTGTTGCTTCTTCTTTTTACGACATTCCTTGGCAGCAACCCTGTTTCGTAGTAAACGGCGCTGGCGGCGTTCATCATTTGACATTGCGCGTGAGTTGGGGCGTTTACCGCCTTGTGCATCCTCAGGGATAGGACTGACGTTTGAGGGATGATGGGGCATGGTTGTAGGTTGAGGAAGTTGAGGTGGTCCAGGTAAAGCAGTGATGACATTACCACCTTGAAGTTGCTGAAGAAGGTTGGTGGTAAGTCCAGGAACTGCAATGGGGGAAACCATGGCTTGTGCCAAGGAAGAAGCGGTGAGATTGGCAAGATCCTGTCCACTTGCCTGAACATAGCTTTGAAGAAGCTGTTGGTGCTGTGACTCATTAAGTAAATGCAAGCCTGGAGGTGGTGCGGGTCCGTTAGGTAAGCTCACTAAAGGTCCGTTGGCATTACCGCTATTATTGCCATTTATATTCTCAGTGTTACTTCCATTGTTATCAGTATTGCTAGGACTATTTGAACTTCCGTTATCAGCATTTCCATCATTCTCAGGCGCACTGACCGTTGCTGTGGCTGTTGAAGTGGTAGTTGAAATACCATTCGCATTATTGTCAGTGGCACTACTAGCATTGGTATCATTATTAGTAGTTGTAGTAACGTTGGGGGCGCTTTCGCTTGTGTTTTGGTTGTTGGCTTCTTCAGCCTCTTTTTCAGTCTGGTTTTCTGCGCCTGATGAAGCACCTTCGTTCAAGATGGGTTGCTCATTGGATGTAAAGCCTGACTCGAGCTTCATAATCTTAACGTCGCGCTCAGCTGGTTCTTCAGGAGCTGTACGCTTAAGAGAGGCTACGGGTACTTCATTGCCTTGAGTAGATTGCTGATCCTCATTACCAGAAGCACCAGGAGCGAAGCTATTGTTTGGTTCGAAGGTCTGCTCAGTATCAGTCATTTATGATAATTGATATATTATGCCTTTTTTTTGGAGAAAAAAAATCGTGACGTGGAAAGGAAATACAATATCAAAGCAGTTAGAACACTTCTTTTTTGGAATATACTTGGAGTCAACACACAGTTTGTCTCTTCATAATGCTTTATAAATAGTCTTTTTTCAAATATATTATCATTATTATTAATAATAGCAACGATAATAGTGTCTTTACACGATATTGAATCTTTGATAGACCACAGCAGAGAAGATAGTTTTTACGTGTTGACCCCGTTTAGTAGTTTTCATTTTTTTATTGGGTACTCACAATCAGTCGGAATAGTTGATTTTTTTTTTGATGACGAAAAAGAAGGTCGACGTAAGAAGAAGAAGTTGATGACGAATGCCCCCGCTAACAAAAAAAATTTTACATGCCTTTGTGACTGTTTATTTTGTTTTGGAAGTTTTTTATTTTTGTCTCCACCAATCATTTGCCATTTTGATGTTCTTGTTAGTTATTGAATGAATGTTGGATGATACAAAAGTACACTTGATTATAAAAACACTCCTGATAACATGCGTTTCATAAAATGCATGGTGTTTATGTGCAATTTCTGTTTTCTATCAACTCACTATTTTATATACGATGGATCTTAAAGTGCAAAACAAGAGCTTATCAAAGTAGAAACGGAAAAATTCAACAGAAACTATAAAACTAAAAATAGCTTGTTCTGGATACATTTTTTATATTTATTTATTGAATGAATGAATATGCTAATCTTTAATGCCATCTCTTCAACATAAATATCAGAATCATCTATTTATTTACCAACTTGGGTTATTCCTCAGTTGAGTTAAAGTTAACTTTTGTTCTTATCAGGCGATTGGCTCTACAAAAAAATGAAACTAAGCAAAGGAGAAAATGAACAGGCCAGATTGGACCAGTCGATCCAAATTATTAGGCTGAATTGGGCTGCTTTCTGATCCTCCCACTAGTATTATTTTCAGTAAAAACTCATAATATACCTTTAACCTACTAAACACAAGTTTTTATTAAACTTTACACTGCCAGTTATACTATTTCACCAACCTTTCCTCTCAATGCAATGCCTTATCTATTTGATTGCACTTTTATTCTGGAAAAATCGGCACCCATAGTGATGATCTTATTACTAGTTTATTTATTCTCTATAATATAAAGCTGTCCTGTGGAAAGTAATAATGTAAGAATTAGCATAAGACTGTATGGTATTTTTTGATTTCTATAGCCCTACTTTTTTTTTTGTTGACAATTTATTAGCATCACTTGTCATTTGTCATGATGCGTCTTTGGCTTTACGTTTTCTAACAGTTCTAGAATTTCATATCTGATTTACATTCGTGTCAGTAGTAAGAAAGAACCCATCGTAAAAGTCACTATTTTGTTTGTTACACTCAAAGTAGATTGGTCTTCCTCGTGTTATTCAATATAACCGTAATTATTATAAAACAATGGTTTACATGATGAATTACACGCTCGCAACCGCTCGACATAGATGCATGAAAACTAAACTTTTAGGCAGATCGTATTGTACTAGTCCAGCTCAGTCTAGTCTCAATACCTCATGGGTTCTATTAGAAGGAATAAATGTGTTTATTATATGCATCCAAGTCATGATATAACAAAGGTTATGGATTTTAGAACCATGAGGTGTTCTCATTGTAGTAGCAACTGGTGATGATAGAATATCTAAACTCTATTTTGCGTGTGAGAGAGATAACCTTTGTAACGAACAACTAAAAGAAGCAAAATCACCTAATAAACAAAATTTTGTTATATAAAATCTTTAAGCAAGGAGCACTTGAAATATTTTTTTGAGGCTGCAATAGGAATGAAGTGGAATGCATGCAAAAGCCTCAATTGTGTGATATGGAGTGGCGAAGACTACATATTTATAAACCCTTGATTCAAGAAAAACAAACAAATTAATGACGGTAACTAGTAACGCTGCATTCGTACCTAAAAAAATACTTGGGAAAGTGCCGTAAAACGATATAGGATTTTACTATACATTGAATATCAATCTGTGTTCTTTCTACTGGTAATGCTAAAGCGTATTCACTGCGATACTAATAAGGGAATAAGTCTAACTTGTTTTATAAGTTGGTTGAGTATCTTTTAAAGTGACAAAACAGAGTATCCGTAAAATATAACTTTAAACTTCACATACATGTTTTATAAAACTGAGTTATGCTCAAATAAAACCTTCTTTTCCTATTTTTTTTTAAATTACCTTGTTATTCATTTATTTATTTTATAGTCAACTTGAAAGAGGGATTTAATGGTATACAAATTTTGTGAGAGAGCTTCAGTTGATTCTAAAATACCATTGGCTAGTTAAACACCCCTACTCCAATTTTGACCAAATCAGCTGTCTATGATTCAAGCCCTATAACTTCATTTTGTATCTTTCATCCCTCTCCCCCTCCCCCTTGAAGCAAGGATTTCAAAGGGAGGTGGTTTATAGTTATGGCAACAGTAACTCACATCTAAAAAAAAACATTTGTATTGAAGCACTTCTTTCTTCCTTCCTCTTCTTCTTCCTCTTTGTTAATTTATTATGGCTAAACACGAAAACAAGAAAGAAAAAAAACTGAAGCTTAGTCAAAATAAAAAGGCTAAAAAAAAATCATTAAAAAAGAAACTTCATCCGAAAAAAAAACCGCCAGTTCATTCTACCAAACCAAAATATCATAAAAAATATGTAAAACAAGCGATTCAGGCCAGACCAACCCCAATTCCTACGCATTATTCTTTTATTAATAATAATCGGATGAAAAGCACTTCATCTATTTCTTTCTTCTCTTCTGCTTCTGCATCACATTCATCCTCTATATCACATTTTATTCCTTCAGCAACATTAAAAAATATATTCACCATCGTAGATGATACAAAACACCCTACTCCACCAGAAACGACTAATTCAAATGATGCTGCGTTAGCAGCTGGAAGATCATCAGCAACATCGACTCCGAACGCTATTCCTAGTGCTAATCAAACAATGCAAATTGCTGGTCCAATCATTGGCATTTTTGGTGGAATAGCAATTATTGCTGCTCTCGTGTTACTTGCTACGCGACGCAGGAAACGGCAACGACGAAATCAAATCAAAAAAGGTATTGATAACTACCAGAGCAAGCCAGACAATGATGATGAAAGTAATGATCTGTATTGTTCTGAAACTATAAAGAGCTATTCATACAACATTGACAAAAAACCGATTTGCGTCCCTAACAAGTCAGACAAAAAATGCAACGACAATGATCTACAACGTCGATTTAGTGTAACTGACACCCTTGTTGATTCGCAAACTGCCTCCCGACCAAACTCCGTTTGCTTGAAAGCTGCCGCTGCTGCTCATGATGCACCTCAAAAACGAGCCTCACATGGCACCCGATGCTCATGGCTATCTGCATCGTCTAGTCTACTTTCAGACACAGTAAGTCCCACTTCAACTCTTATTGGAACGACGACAACCTCCTTTATGAAGACGGCAGAACGACAATTGTTACATCATGAGAGACCGAGTGTACTGGATCATTTTGATGGCCAGTTCAAGAAAAACATTGAAACTTATAAGGCACAGTTGGCCGATATCTCTAATCCATTGGATCGAATCGATGAACAAGAAGGCCAGACTAATGAGGATACATAATATTCCAGTACTTAATTAATAATTTAATTTTAAAATATATATACATGTATACATAATGTCTTTTTCCTTTTCTTTTTATTTTCTGCATTGCATTTATTGTACAAAGGAGAAGGGAAAAAAAGAGGAGCATATGTGGCTACATATTACTTGATTTTTTTTTTAGTGTGTAAAAACAGGTGAAATGCAGGTTGCGTTTCTAAGGTACACTTTATTATATAATAGGATTTATTTCTAATAAACTTGATGACATCAAGTTTTTTACATTACATATGCTGCATCAACACAGATATTTTTTTACTTGGAGACGGTCAGCACAGTATAAATGACCACATGTTTCAATAAAATGTATAAAGCTTATTTTGTGCAGATCTTTTATGTATTTTTTATTTTTATTTTTACTTTTTCTTATTTTCTGTATATTTTGATTAATGCAGCCGCATAAATAAAGAGTTGCCCTGTCAATTATAAAATTCATTAGCATGATGGTGTAGCCAAATAACTGAATTTTAATTAAAACAGTTCCATGAATTTTTATATCATAATTCGCAATGAATGATGAGCTCAACAAGTGAATTAAACTTAATCCAAAATAATTTTATTTGGTAGTAATGGATATGGTGACTTACATCTATTCAATCTTAATTGTCATTATAGAAAGTGAATGATATTTTAGAGAGAGATAAAAAGTGTTCTAAAAATGGGATCCACATGCCAATCCATCTATGGGAGAAAACAGAATCTGTTTTAAACTTTGCTCATAGAATGGGGCATTTATTTATACTCCTTCATGGATTTTTATATCATCAGCAACACATATTTCTATTTATGACTATCAAGTGCCAAAAACAAACTATGAAGGGTCTAATAAATATACTAGGCGAATTTCGTAATATGTGAGATATAATAGGCTTTAAAGGAAAAATGACATGTGTATTTTATGTTAGCTAATGAATATCATAAGACATCTTTGAAAAATATACCAATTTATGATGGTTCAAAGCATCTCCCTGACCTAAAAAGTCCAGTACCTGAATAAATAGTACATGCTTTGATTATATAATAGTAAGCAAAAATGTTAAATGGGGAGCCAAAAGATTTTAATTCAATCATTATAATAATTAGTGCAAGTTTTATTTCTTATTTTTTTATATTAGTATATTAAGCAATACAGTATATAAATACGTGCTATTGTACTGTATATGTGCTCCTAATAACATATTGTTACTTGGCTCCTTTAATCTAATGAACAACTCGCCTACCTTTACTGAGCGCTTTATACATTATACACATGAATTGACTGAACAAATTTAATGTAAGATTTAATTATACAATACGAATATTACGTTTTTTTTATTTTATTTAATAGATACTTCCTCAAGAAAAAAAGAAAAAAAAAGAACTGAGATTTTAAACATTGATTTTGGAGAGACCTAAATCAATTATTGTATGATTATCCTTTTTAAATGAGATATGGAAATATCTCAAAAACAAAAGCATACAGGTGCAAAAGCGAAAACTATTTGGTAAAAATGAAGGATTCATAATTGAGTATTATTAAAAAAAAAAGTCCGTGTATCAAATAAACTCTGAGATTTCAGTGATTTCACCCGGTTTTTAGATTCCAAGGTAATTCTTTGATGGTGTTAAAACTTCACCAATCGTGATTTAGAGTGTGAATCGATGGAAATAATAACCAAACCCTTATGTTTTTCTTTCTAGAACTTTGCAAGAAGAACAACTTAAAATACCAAAACCACCAACTTTTTTTCCCTCTCTACCTGTCTTTGAGTATATGTCATTACCAAAAGATAATTATCCCAAAGCTGGAAAGATTCTTTAAAAAATTGGTGAAGATAAACTTTGATTTTGATTTTGCACCTCCTTTAGTTTTTGGGATTTATGACAAGAATGATTTGTATAATTAAAAGTACGAAATTGCTCAGAAAATGACGAAGGCCTTAAAAAAATTCACCATTTTGAAACAAAACGGTCAGAATAATAAAAGTATAAACATTAATATCAATATCAATATCATGGATAGTATACATCAATGCAATACTCAAGGGCTGTCTCCCGCTTCGCAACAAAAAAGGAAAGATGGATTTTCTAGTTAAAGATATGTAGAAGAGGAGAACGAAACAAGCACAAGCGATGAAAAGCCGCCTGACACCAATATACTAAATATAAACAAACGTAAAGCTACCTTTGTTTCGTATCATAACAAAAAAAAAAAAGTGGGCTGTTTCTGAGTAGATTGGGAAAATGTATTTACACCTTAAAAGAAAAAAAGAACAAGTTCCCCATTCTTTTTCTTTTGGTTAAACTTTCATTTTATGACTTTACCAGCTAGTATGATACATCAGGATGTATCTGACTTGAACTTTGATACATATATTAATGTAGCTTCCAGTGCTATACCAGAACCAGTTCATAATCATCAACAATTGTCATTTATTTACAACCATGAAACTTATCCGGAGCCCGTACAGAGCCAGATCCATCAAAGAAATCAATTAAATATACCTTTTAATACTCCTCTACCTACTCCAAATCACAATGAAAATGCGCAGGAGATGTATTTTATGGCTGGAAATTCAAATTCTTTTCAAGTTCCCGATTGGAAGTTTAAAGAACAGCAGCAGCAACTACAAAAACAACAACAGATGTATACACCTGTGACAACTCCAAGTGAACCGTATAATTCAGTAACAACATTAAACCAGTCGTCACCGCGACCTGATTATTTTTATGAGGCGACGCGCAGACACTCTTCAAATAGCTCAGCTCCGCCTGATCATTCACTGAGTCTCCCTTCCTCTTTAAATGATGCTCAACATATACGACACATAAGCAAAGATATATCTATCCAAAGAAGTAAATCTTTTGAATATTCATATGCTTCACAGCAGCAATCTACATATACACCGCCTAGTATTCACTTTCTAGAATCGAATTGTGCCCAGCAAACTAGTACAAGTGAATTAAATGGGCTCCAAACACCAGCATCAGATATTATATTTCCGGGAACATCACATAACCGAACCTCAATACCTCAGTCGGATCCAACTTCACAAACTTGTCCTTCTCCAAAAGACTCATTCTCAGTTGACGAAGCTTCGTACAAAGGCGTTTTTGAAACCATTGACCAATGGGGAAAAAGTGACACAGATAAAGGTAAAAACTCTATATATTTATATATATATATATATTATTTCCTACTTATTAGTCACCGTTTACTCAATGTTTCATTACCTTTGTCATAATGACTAATACAATGTTGCTTTGTTTTTTTTTTATATAAATTAGACCAGCCTGAGGCATGCCGCTGGAGAAACAGTAAAGGGAGTGGCTCTAGTTCAAGTCAATCACCAAGTTTAACTGATGTAACCATAGAAACTGCCAATGCCCAAACTGCATCTCATTCTCCATTGGACACTAGGCGGCAACTCAAAAAAGTGGCTCACAATGCCATTGAACGCCGCTATCGTAACAACATTAATGATCGCATTCGCGACTTGAAAAGCATAGTCCCAGCTCTGTATAAAGCCAGAGTCCGAGAAAAGAAGGATGAAAAGGGAGAAGAAACAGATGATGACATGGAAAACGATGAAAGCATCGATAACCAAGAACCCAGTGAAATCATTGAAGGTGTTGAAGTGGCAAAGAAACTCAACAAGGCGACTGTTCTCCACAAAGCAACTGAATACATTCATTATCTCAAATATACCAACGAAGTAACTAAACGAGAAAATCAAATACTTGAGCAGATTTTAGCGCAAATGCCCGGCGGCTCTAAGGTGCTGGCTCGATTTCACCAAAAAAAGGAGGATTTTCAAATAAGCGAGCAGCAGCGTCAAATTCAGGAACGAAAAGAAGCCATGGAGCTTGAAAAAGCTGAGCGTCAACGTATACTCCGTGAACGTGCTGCACAGCGTGCCGCTCTTGCTAAACTCTTACCAAAACCCAGTCGCCGGCCCTATCGTCGAAAAGCAAAAAAGCAGACAACAGATACACCTGATGCAAAAGCCAAGAGACCAGCATCTTGCTCATCAGGGAACTCTTCGCCTAACAATAAGAGTACCACCTCCGCCACTCCTTCAGATGACGACCAAGAAACTCTTGAAAGCAACAATGATGCATCTGCTTCCATTACCGGAGATAAAACAATTTAAACAGTTTTATATATACATACATTGTATACTGTGATTCATTTATTAAATAACTCTAAATTATTAATATTCCCTATTTTTAAAAAAAAAAACTCTACCTACTTCAATTACAATCACCATAATATGTCACCATTTACACAGTTGTCTCAATTACTGCATTTATACATGTGATTTATCAACATTTTAATTGTCATTATTATTATAGAAAAGCACTCGTTTTTTTTATTTCTTTTTTCTTCGCCGCTGAGATTTGCATCATCATTATCAGCTCTGATATCATTCTACAGTAACTCTTCGCTATATTTTAATTGCGATAACTTAGTACACACTGTAATAGCCCATACTCACCATTGCTCACTTTGAAGTCGGCCATGAATACCTCAAACAACATCTAAATTTAGATACTTTCTGTTTTACATTTTTTTCTATGAGTCCCATCAAGTAAGCCAACACTTTGATCTTTGGGTTGATATAGCTGATTTTAAATTAAACTTTGGCTATATACATCTTCGATTGATTGCATCAATTTTTTAGAATTCAAAATGGAGGTGCATTGTAAATGGTATAGTGTCTGAAGATATTATGATGACAGCTAGTAAAATGGATCTGAATGTGGCTAAAAAGAAACGAAAGTGTTTTATTTTGATTAATAATAAAAATGGTATAGAATGTCACTCTAGAGGCAGCAAGAGATACGACGGAGAAAGACAAATGTATATTATAATTTAATACAATAAACTACTTTGCGGGAAATATGCACATGTAAAAAAAATGTCTCGAAAAAAAACAGGGTCTCAAAACTATATGAAACCTTTCAAACATTTTCAAAAATACCTATTCAGCAAAAATATACCTTAGTTTCAGGTACAAACACCTGCTTTGTATATTTTCGGTATCGTCTTTATGATTATCACAACTCCTATATACGGCATGACGTACATGTTGAGTTCCATTTGAACAATTAATTTAATATCGTACTTATCAAGATTTTCACTTTGATATGAACTTTCGTTTTTTTTGACGTCTTTGATACACACCCCGTGGTTCGGTATGAATGATTAAAGTTTTAAACTTTAATTAATTTAACACGGTAAAGAATTTATCATCTACCCTATTTTCGTAGGGAACCCATTAACGTTGTATCTACCAGTGACTCAAAAAACGATATCTCAAATAAGCAAGAAGTATTTAATATGAGTCCTTTATTTTTGTTTAATAGTATTACAATGCCAATATTTAAAATCGCAATACCATCGAGATACGTTTATGCTATACATCTAGTTAACCTCGCTGAGCCAATCTTCGTCTCTTTGTCTGCTGTCTCTTTTTATTAACAGCTCTCTCTTCTTCCTCGTCAGCGGTCTGATAGTCTTCTCTCTCGGAAGACGAAGCTTCTGGACTACTGCCAGCCTCAAGTTTTATTTCAGAGACAGAAGCAGCATCGTCATTATCTTTAGATCCTCCTTCATCTTCTGAATCGATATTCATGTCAAATTCAATGGCTTCCTCTTCTGAACCCTCATCTTCACCTTGATCAGGAACTTCATCAATCTCATCCTCCTCTTCTGAATTGATAACACTGGAAGTGCGATAAACTTGACGAGTAGAAGATTGCTTTCTTTTCTTGCCGGTGGTTGTCTTTGGTGTCTTTTTCTTCTTGCGAGTAGTTTTTGAAGGAGATGCACATTGGGAGGATGCTCTTGAGTCTTTCAAATTCACTTCTTCTTCCTCTTCTTCCTCTTCTTCCTCTTCATCCTCATCATAATCGGGTTCACGAGGAATCTATTGTGTTGTGTGAACTTGTGTACATTTGAGACATTGATCGTCTTTTTTTTTTTTTTTACCTGAGACGAAATTTCTGCACCTCGAATATCACGGTGTTTTAATGCACCTTTTTTTATATGTTTAGATCATTATGAAAAGACAATATAAAAAATGTGTATATACCTAAAAAGAACGCTTCTGAAGGAGCATTATTTTTCACCAGCAACATCTTCACTTGATAAATGACGTTTTCTAGCGCTTTCTTTAAGGGAGGAACAAAGGTCGATAATCTGAGATCTTTCATTGCCTTGACATGAGAGCAAATAATCTGAGAGTGATGGTTACTTATTTGTCCTTAAACAATTATCCTTCTTCTTACCTGAAGTGATCTAGTACTCGTCTGAAAATCTTTAAAGATGGTTACAATATCCTCCAAATTTGTTCTAAACACCTTTGTAAAATAAGGAATCGAATGCTTGATAAAATGATCGATATAGATGCGACCGGATCGAAGCAACACGGCATACAATTCACGTTGGTCCTTCAATTTGATATACTCGGTTATTATTCCAAATGACTTTACAATACGTGCGTTTTGAACCAAGAACAAGTCTTGATCATCATCGACTGTTAGAATGCTCAACGATTCAGTAATTTGAAGAATGATGGCTTGACAGTATTGGGGCATTGTTTCCTCTACAAGGAATGGGTGCTCTTCAAGAGATCCATCCTGTTCGTATGCTGGTAAGACTTGGCCCACAAGGTCTTCTATTACACCAAGAGGATCCTCACTTAATTTTATACGTTGTTCCAAAAGGAAAGGAACCTCTTTCTACATAGGACGCCATTAAAATGTATTTTTTTAATAAAAAAAATATGGACATGCTATATTTACCTTGTTTTCTCGCCAATCCGCCCATGAGGTTGAAACAATGCGATCGACCACTTTAAATGCATGCTTTTTTAATGCAGAGTTATCCTTTGCAAACGACATGAGCTGGAGTAAAACTTTGAATAACACAGTCGCTGTACTAAATTGAGGTACGTATGTACTATAGTGCACGAGGTATTTTGCGGCTCTATCAAGTTGCTCTTGGAATGTTAATCTTCTTTCTGCTTCATCAATTCTTTCGGCAATAGAGTTTATTATTTCCTTGATGGATATGTTTTTTTTTAGTCATCATTTGATATAAATATAATAGTTTTTAAAATAAACTTACTTTGAGCAAATCAACATGAGTATGATCCTGCATATCAGACCATGAAAGTAACTTTAAAAAGATATTGAAAATGATGTGCATTCCATCCGCTATATCTTTGTTTTGCTATAATAGTATTACATGTTAAATATTGTATGGGAGATTATCATTGATGGTATATTTGGTTACTACCTTTGTTAAACGACTACCTTGAGTACACTAATAATAATGATAATCATGGAATAAGTAAATAAAAGAATACATTCCCATTCATCGTAAATCTATATACCTCGGTTTCTATCTCCTGATAGATAGATTCAAGTGTCTTGAATATACTTGGTAAATGCTGAATGACTTGTTTCATGAAACCTCGGGTATCCATTCTTGAAAGTAGAATAGCATTACCAACAAGCAATTCCTCCTCTGGAGAGCTCTTCTTTTTCTGGTTTGATGTCGTTTGAGCAATTTTAATATCAATTTTATCATTGAGATCCGTTAAAAGATAATTGATTTCCTTATACTACAATACAAATGTGTCAATAATGCCAATTAAATAAAGATGGAAGGTGAGAAATTTACTGATAGTCTATCCTCATTCTCGAATTGGGTTTCATAATCCAACATTTGAAGGGCCTCCATCTAAACAAGAAGAAACATTCGTCTAAATACGGGGAATATCCATCATTGTTTTTTTTTAAACTTACGTTTAACGCACGCATATAAGCTCGGAGACCAGTTACATCAATTGATTTAAACAAATTCGATTTCTGACCTGTAGTTGGATGCTGACTACCCTTTAACAATACTGCAGAGGATAATTGGAATTCAAGTGGTTCATAGTTTTTGGTACGTTTTAAAAACTCGGCCAGTATGGCCTCCAATTCCAAAATGTTTCTCAATCGAAGTGGCAACTTTGCCTCGAGATCTGAATCCAATTTTACTGTTGAAAATGCATTGATCAACTCCCTTAACCTAAATAAGAGCTATTTTAGTATATAGATGGAGATAATATACAAAAATGTATATTACCAATTGATTGAATAAAACATCATATCACAGGCATCCTCCATCTCTTGTTGCCCCATATCTTCTGGCAATTCTTCCTGTTCATTAAACGAGAATAAGACGACACCACTACCCAACAAGGCATCGATATTGCCCAAATTTCCTTCATTTAGCACTTTTTCACAGGTTTGCAGTAAATTGAATACAGAGCACATGGGAGCCATAAGTTGTCGTTTTGATATAAGATCTACGCCGTAGATAATTTGGTAAAATGTAAGAGCAACAGGTGAATCCTTATAAATATACATTAGTTTTCCTATACAAACTCGCCTGTTTTCTTGATTTATAACACTTACTTCACCATCCAAATTAAGCTGAATAGCAGGTTTCAAATTTGGGTTTTCACCCTCCATTTGCTGAATATAAGTCCCAACATCATCTACATCCGCCAAGTACCGGTTAGTAAAACTACTCGTAAAATTTTCTTGGATCCAGGAGCACAATCTATCATCTAGAATACACTCTGAAAGGATTTGCGCTAATTCATCATATAATAAAGCAGCGCAAGTCTATGTGTTTTTTGAAACATTGAGTATATATTCTCATATCGTGTATATATAAAGAATAGCTTACAGGATATTCTGAAATACTACGGATAGCATTTTCCATCAAATTGATGGCTTGTGAAAGGAGAGGATGGTTGTTTACTGATTGTGAATGACTTACAACTAGGTAAATCAAACATATCGTTATTCACATGGAGTTAATTTAAATGTATATATGAATATAAACCTCTTTGACTACTGCTGCTGCTAGAACCTATCATACTTTCGGATCGACACAACTCGCGTGAACCCAACACTTTAACGGCTGACAATGTTGCAATGACACCAACTGTCTTGTATTTCTTGTAGACACTGGATAGCTGTTTTCGAATCGTATTTTGAATTTCGTCCCATAAACTTAA
Organism: Backusella morwellensis; assembly: GCA_024139395.1. Classification (NCBI taxonomy): domain Eukaryota; kingdom Fungi; phylum Mucoromycota; class Mucoromycetes; order Mucorales; family Backusellaceae; genus Backusella; species Backusella morwellensis. The sequence goes on along the minus strand of VCJI01000280.1, from coordinate 8,578 downwards.
AGATCCATCATCCTGTCTACCCGTCTAATATATTTTAAATTTTTAGCGTATATTATATTCACATTTACAGGGGTGATACTTTACGGTTAGAGCCAACAAACTAAAAGTATCAAACAACCATCCAACTTGTTTCGAGTCCAATGCATCAATGTGATATAGTGTATCTTTAAGGAATGAATTGAAGGCAGACACACTTGCAACGTCTTCTTTTGCCAACTGTAAAAGTACTTTTAAAGCCGTATTCATTTCTGATGCGTAAAAAAAAGGAGTTAAGGCTTATATATACATTAGATACTGTTTAAATAAAAGCTTTGGTATATAATATTAAAAGGATATGATATGACTTCCAATATGTGTAATGAGATAATCTATGATATCCTATTATAATAAAAACTTAGTAACTTAATACACCAAAAATCTCATTCTTGTGATTTACTCTTTTCTGAAGTGAATTGCATGATTTAAATGAACATATATAAACAGTGCTGCACCAAACTTCCATGGCTGGGTTTCGAGCAGTTGAGCGTAATAAAATATGGGCCAAGGACAAGATTGAACTCCACAAACTTTTGTTTCAATTCATTCATATTTTTATTTAATAATAATTCGATTTTAACCCACCAATAGACAATAGTAAGCCTTGCTAAACCCCCTCTCTCTTACCTTGATAAACTTTTTACATGATTCAAAATAGTCTCTTGAACCAAATCAGCAGAAATACAGCCTTCGGTAATCTTTTTTCGAATCAATCTTTCCACCTTTTTATTGGATGGATTTGCCCAATATAACAAGAAGCAGACCATCATATCAAGCACCTTGTGTTCAGCCTTTATATCATTGGAAATAACATGAACATACTATATCAATGAAACACTAGAATAGAAACCTACTTGATCCTCCAATGCGGCTATTGCCTTTACCCAAGCATCCGCAATAAAATTCTTTGATACCAAACAATACTTGATTGATTCTAAACATTTATAAATAAGGGCTTCATCATTAAATGGTGATATATTTACCTAGAATGAGTGCCAATGGTACATTTGTATCAGACAATTGTCTCTGAGCCACCTCCAAATCTCTAAAATCCAATCGTTCGCGCATTTTGAATATAATCAATTCAACTGTTTGTGGTGTCGCTGTTTCGAGAATGTATTTCACCATCAATGGTAACGATTCCAAATCTGCAGTTGAAAGTTTATCCAACACGACATCGCGTATATCACCCTAATGTCACATTTATCGATAAACTCCCTTTTTATTATCATGCTCCAATCCTAGGCTTACCACACTGCTTGAGTCCTTTGATAGTCGAGGTAAAGTATCTAAAATCGGAAGCATCAATGAGCTGTGTTCATTCATTAAATCCTTTAAAAAGTCAACTGCCAGCTATTATTATGAAACATGGGTTAGATTGTCTGCACCAGAGCCTATTTCTCTCTATCTTTTTTACATTGAATTCAGAATGAGAAATGATGTAAGGAATGGATAAGATCAACTCGGGCTGAGCAGAGCGTGATACAGATTCAATGACCTCCAACAGCTTTTCTGCTAATGCCTCTGGATTGACAACATTTTCCAAGAACTGTAATTGATGGAGAATTAAGCGAGCTGTTGCGTTTGACTCACTATATAAGCATTAGAAATGATACCGTCTCTCTCTCTCTCTCTCTCTCTCTCTCTCTCCACAGTCTATTTGACATCTTACTCTGTCTCAAAATCATCATAAAACTCTGGTATTCTTTCCAATAGATAGTCAATAACTTGTGGTTGAATATCATCAAAGTCCAATATCATTCGAAATAATGTCTCTGAGCTTGAGTAAAAACTATATCAACAATGTTAACACACAGGGATGGCGTAGAACCCCAAAAAAGGCATAACAAACCCAAAAGTCGAAGTAGAGTGACTTTCAAACTGAACTGGTAAAAGACACTTTCTAAGCTGAGTTGTGCCTTCCACATAAACCTTCATACTCTCAAAGAATTGAGTGGCAACAGTCTCATGAATCATCTTTGCTTTGAGTTCTCGGTGAAATAAGACTGGATTTTGGTCTTTAAAGAAAAAAAAAAGAGGGGATAAGTTGCTGTTCTTCATAAAGAGAAGCTTGTTAAGAATATACCCAGATTAATGCGTTCTTCATTGGCATCAATGTTACAGCCAATGTCTTTGAGAATCTTTTTAAACGACATTATTAAAGAAAAGAGCACTAAAGAGAGAAAAAAAATGACACCAAACAGACGCGAAATGTTAAATCGCGTCCTTTTTTCTAAGAAAACACGTGATGTCCTTTTTCTTTCTTTTTTTTTTGAAAGCCTTCCTTCCTTCTCTCTCTTTTTATACGTTATATCAACTTGTCAAATGGAAGAGTCATCTGATGATGAACAGCATTTCTATATGGAACAGCAAAAGCTTCATGTACCTACGCCTTTGGTACATTCAACAAAGTTGAGCATGAAACTACACTGGTAAAGAAGAGAAGGGCCTTTTTTATACAAATGTTTTTTTAGTTATTATTTTCTACCCAATTGTAACAACAGAGGTCCTTAATAAAAAAGAAACCCCTCTCTTCCTTTCTTTTTATCTCTTATAGTAACATTTATTTAAAAATGGAAAACTTGCAGCCTTCCGGTTCAGTGAAAATAAGGTGAGTTCCTGTTTACAAATAAAGAGAAACAAGCCTTTGTTTATCAATATCTCTCAACTTAGAGGGGTTGGCAACTTTTGTTACAAAGCAGTCGCTCAACGAGGAACCAGCATCCATCTAGTGTGTGGTTCCGGGATAAACACGATATTAGCGGTGGCTTATAGTGCGCGTCAGTTGGGTGTGAGTGCAATCACGGTGGTACCAAAAACAACACCAAAGTCGATATGTGATGCGATCCGCTTGGAAGGTGCGCAATTGGTCTTGTATGGTGATAATTGGATATCTGCTGAATCACATGCTAGGAAACTCGTCAAGCGCAATTGGTAAAAAAACAGATGCAATACTGATAGATCATAGCATTTAATTGTTGTATATAGTATTTACGTACCATCTGCTGACCATCCCGACATTTGGCAAGGACACAAAAGCATCATCCATGAGCTCAAATCGCAGCTGCCCGATAACCCGCCCACGGTGGTGATTTGTCCTGTTGGTGGCGGCGGTTTATTAAACGGGGTGATTGAAGGCTTACAGGAAGTGGATTGGAAAGAAGTGCCTGTGATTGCAGTCGAGACACATGGAAGTAATGCATTCCAGGCTTCGGTTGTTGCTGGCAAGATTGTGTCTCTACCAAAGATATCAACCATTGCATCCAGTCTGGCTGCTAAATCCGTGAGCTCAAAGTCGCTAGAATTGAGTCTGGCACATCCTGTGGTTCCATTTGCAGTGAGTGATGCCATGGCTGCAGATGCTGTCCGATTATTTGCAGGTAAGATGAGGAATAAGGGGATAAAATACATGTACCAATTCAATCAATAGACGATAATAAGGTGCTGGTGGAAGCAGCCTCGGGTGCCGGTTTATCGCTCTGTTATACTCAGATTATCCTTGATATTCTACCCAGTCTTAACCACACCAGCAATGTAGTTGTACTTGTGACAGGCGGATCAGACATCAGTTTGGATCAATTAGACGAATACCGAAAGAAATATTACCGGCCACCTGTTGTTGTCAAAAGTGGCGGTGAAGTGTTTTTAAAGATGGCAGATAAACTAAAACAGCTAACTCAGGTGGACATGGACGAGGCATTCGGATTATCGCCTGATATGTTGGGTGAACTGAGTGATTACAATGCAAAGACACCAAAATCATCATCAGCAAAGCAAAAGAATGATTCGGATGATATTGTCATGAGTGAAAAAGAAGATGAAGACATACCACCTGCTAAAACACCAACTCCCTCTGCCACCCAATAAAAAAAATGCATCTCATTTTCTGTAAAAATATATTATAAAATAAATCATTCCACGCCAATTCAGCCCATACAAGCATAAACTAAAAACACGTTTCTGCTACCTATTTTGATATAAAAAAGGTTAAAAACCCTTGATGTATCTTTAAAAAAAACACGAATTATCTCAGTCTATCGTCATTTATCTCTGCTGCTTGAATGAAAAACTCTCATACTAAAGGTTTTGCATCAATTTTCTCACACTTTCTTAATATGAAACATATAAATAAAACATATTTTAATATAAAAAGAGACAAGAGAGACCATCATTTTACTCAACAAAACAAAACATCAACTTACATTATGGAAAGTAATACTAGTAACGATAATCACAAGGCAAAGCTTGAGCATTTCATTGACCAATCGTCTCATGTAAAGTACTTTTTTTTTATCATTATTTTCAACAAGAACATCGCTTTTTATTAACTTACTATATAAATAGGCAAGTAACGAGACCGAACGTATCAGATTAGCCGCAAAGGCCAGCAAGATCCATGAACAAGCTACTGGCCATCCCATGAAAATTGATGACCATGGAAACATTGAAAGAGATAGTGAAGAAGCCAGACAATGCCCTGCTCTTCGCTAAATGTAATGTGTATATATTTATTGGGCTGATTCATCCATCCATCCCACACACTTTGTTGTCAATAAACAAAAAAAAAAAAATCATGTAAATAAAATGATTTATCAAATCAATTACAAATGCTTGTTGTTGTTATTTATTTATTAATTAATTGAAGAAATGAACGCGAAAAAAAAATGAGAGTAAAAGATACAATAGAGATTAGAGGAGTTTAACCGCTGCAACTAACACAAGCTTCAGGGTTCTCAAGTGAGCATGCAATAGCAGCCAATTGCTCAGCCGTCTTTTCCACCTCGACGTCCTCTTCTTCCTTATCGTCATCCACTTGTAAGCGCATGGCATCGATAGGACTTGACTTGAGATACTGCATACCAGTCTTTAAGCCCTTCTTCCATGCATAAAAGTGCATCGATGACAGTTTACTGTAGGTGGGGTCAGCAGAGAAGAGGTTGAGTGATTGAGACTGATCGATGAAGGCGGCACGGTCAGCTGCCATGTCAATAACAACACGTTGGGAAATTTCCCATACAGTTTTGAACAATTTCTTAATGTCATCGGAAATCAAGGGAAGCTTCTGGACACTACCGTTGTTCTTGACGAGCATATTCATCACCTCGGGAGTCCACATGCCACGTTCAATCAAACTCTTGAGCAGGTGAGGGTTGACAGCATTGCATTCGCCAGATCCGGTACGGTGGGTAAAGATCATGCTCTGGTAAGGCTCAATACCATCATTGTTTCCGAGGAACTGGCTTGTGATGGTTGTGGGCATGGGGGCAACAAGAACAGAGTTACGGACACCATTCTGCTTAATATCAGCACGGAGCTGTGTCCAGTTGAGACGCTCAGATCCTTCTACACCCCACATATCATGCTGAAGGATACCCTGGCTAATAGGCGAGCCCTCATAGGATGGATAAGTACCAGACTTTTGTGCCAACTCACAAGAGGTTTCAAGAGCTGCAAAATAGATGGACTCAAAGATGTCCTTATTTAACTGGCGGGCATCAGGAGAATCGAAGGGATGATGCATCATGAGGAAAACATCGGCCAAGCCTTGGACACCCAAGGCAAGAGGTCTGTGTCTTGTGGCGCAGCGCTTGGCTTCTTCAAATGTATAAGTGCTGACATCAATCATGGTATCAAGGTTTTTAACAACCAATTTGACGATGCTGTGAAGTGTATCAAAGTTAAAAGTGCGGCTTTCGGCGTCAACGCACTTGGAGAGTGCAATGGAGGCAACGTTGCAGTTACCAATCTCTTCGTCATCAGCATAAATCATGGTATCGGCATAACTGTTGGAACCGGAAATAACACCACAGTTCTTTTGGTTACTCTTTTCATTGACAGCATCTACACACTAGGTATTAGAAACCATCCTGTATATAGTATGTTTATATGGACCCACCCTTATAACACATAAAAGGCATACCGCTCTCCATCTGTGCATCCAAAATACTAAACCAAAGCTTTTGTGCAGTCACTGTCTTTCTAGCCTTGCCAGCCTTTTCATATTTAATATAAAGCTCCTCAAACTCTTTACCAAAAGTTTTATCAAGACCGGGGCATTCATTAGGACACATCAATGACCATTGTCCATTCTCCTCAACACCTATTTCAATGATTATCAATATTACTTGCACGTCCATCTATTGAGAGAACTTACGTTTCATAAAGAGATCGGGAATCCATAAGCCTAAAAGTAAATGACGAGCACGAAGATTCTCTTCACCGCTATTCTTTGAGAGGTTAATATACTCAAACACATCAGCGTGCCATGGCTCAAGATAAACGGTATAGGTGCCCTTGACCTTCTTGGCACCGGGTGTGATATAACGAGCAGCATCATTGAACACACGAAGCATGGGAATAATACCGTTGGAGGTGCCGTTGGTACCAGCAATATATGAACCGGAAGCACGGATCTTTTGGAAACTCATACCGACAAGTCCAGATGACTTTGCAATACGAGCACATGTGGCGACTGTATCATAAATACCTTCAATACTACGAAAAGGTTTGTTATTTTCACACACACACACACACACACACTCAACGCTAATCGACTCTATTTACCTGTCTTCTTTCATTTGAACCTCAAAGAAACTTGAGAGTTGGTTACACTCGGTACCAGCATTTAAAAATGTCGTAGCAGCAAAAGTAAAGAATTTCTTTGAGGTATATTCATAAGTCTTGAAAGCGAGTTCGAGATCCTCGCCATGAATGGCAAGAGCAACACGCATCATCATTTGCTGCGGACGCTCGACAATCTTGCCATTGATCTTCATGAGATAGTTTTGTTCCAATGTCTTGAAGCCAAAGTAGTTGAAGTCATAGTCATGCTGATAGTCAATGGCAGCGTCAATGGCGGCTGCATGCTTCTCGACAACATCCAGGAATTTCTTTGACACCAAAGGATTAGGTCTGCCCGTCTTTGGGTGAACATTGTTGTGCAATTGGCGAATGACATCAGAGAACTTGTCATGTGTTTCTTTATGAAGGTTTGAGACAGAAATACGGGCAGCAAGAATGGCGTAGTCGGGATGGATACCAGTCATGTCTACTGCGATTTCAGCAGCCAAGTTATCCAACTGTGCTGTTGTGATACCAGGATACATCTCGGACACAACCTAGGTTTGCTTCTTTTAGATATGATGTATTTCTAATTTATATCATTACTCACCTTTTGAGAGATCTTTGCCGGGTCAACATAGTTCTCATCGAGACCCTTACAGAGGTCAGAAATACGAGTACTGATTTTATCAAAGAAAACCTTTTCCTGGGTTCCGTCTATCGATTTAAATGAGTCTAAAAACCAATAAAATAGTTACACAGAAATCATTTACCTCTGTTTATAACATACATCTTGCTGCTTTGTTTGTTGTTGAAAAGGAGAAAAGAGTGTGAAAAAAAAACTTTTTTCATTCGCCTTTTATATATCGCGAACCAACCACGCTTTTTTTTTTTTAGATGACAAAAAAAAACACGACATGCAAAATTAAACGTCCTATTTTCGCGTAGGACGCGACTGGCGGAAGCTTAATTTACAGCTTTCAAACAGACGTGTTACACGTTGTACAAGCTATTAAGAAGATGCATAATTTTTTATAAATATAACAGATACTCGTTTTATTATTCATCCATCTTGTTATTTAATTAAGTTCTTTATGAAACAAATTATACAATACACTTGTTTAGTTTCTCTTGATTCATAAAAATCAGAACGCGTCTTGAACGGACATTTATAGCTGGATATTAATCTCGTATCTTCTATAATTGGACGTGTTCCAGAACATTTACACAAATTAAAAGGCAAGAAAGTAGCCTGCTCGTTCATTCTAAATAATAACAACAATCATAAAGAAAAAGTATAATAGTAAAGTAAATGGAGTAATAATAAAAAGAAAGTCTGTGTAAACAAAGTAGAACGTTTTAAAAGAAAAGGATCATGAATAATTCAGTCAACGAGAAATGATTGCGGAACCAAACTGTTGCTAAACTCAATGGATGGAAGTCTATGTCTTTCTGTGGAAAATCGTAAGATGAATGATACCGCTTTTTTCTGTCTTTCCCAAGGTGATTCTTAGTTATTTATTTTCTATCAATTCCATCTACGCGTTCGCTCAAAGTTTCTCTCTAATATAGCCAGTAGTAAAGTCAAACATTTTATAATGTATAAAAATGGAAATGAAAAAGAAAAACGATGCATCAACCTTATAATAAAATATAGTGGAGAGATATTTAAACATGATCGAATTGTACATGTTTTATTTAAATATATCCAAGACAATTTATAATGTTCGAATCATGATTAAAAAAGCACAGTTGTAGTTAATTAGAAACACTTCAAATAACAAGTCAATCCCTGATATAAAGGTGAACCTAATCAGCAAGGGTATCAAAAATTTCAAGGTTAGTTCATCAGACATGTTTGTATTTTCTCACGAAAGAAGTTTAAATAATTTTTTGGTCTTGTCTCTTGTATTCCTTCTTTTTTTTCAGTATATAGATGGACTTTTAAAAAAAGTGATGGTGTATTCTGGTAAAAAAAAAA
>VCJI01002799.1:60586-76110 GCA_024139395.1 Backusella morwellensis | reverse complement strand
TTTTTTTTTTTTTTTTTTTTTTTTTTTTTTTTACATGTACAAATTCGTCTTGGCGGTATTTCTCATCCCTGTTTTTTCTTCTCTTTTCACAAGAAAACCAAGATGGGCTTTTTCTCAAACCTGTTTGGTAACAAAAAGGCGTACAGCCGTCTACCAAACCCTCCAACCACTTTCATTCGACCTAAGCGTTGGAGAATCATCACCATTTTAAAATATGCGATTCTCATCATCATTGGTATTGTTGTCACCTTTTTTGCCGTGTGCCAGCTCCAGTTAAATGTTCGAGTCTATTTGCGCAATTGGATTTCGCATGCGGATGATGCCTATTACTCCCCTCTTGCGGGCTGCTTTGACAACTTACCAGAGGACAGCCCCTACTTGAACGGCGTCAATCAGTATGCGTATGATGTTGCACCAGGAATCAGCTTGATGGAGGATTACGATTGCTATGATTTCGCGGCGACTATTAAATCAAAGCCTCAGGCGGTGAGCAAAGAAAAGATTGTTTACCATGCATACTGGCGTTCCGACTTGGCCCCTGTTGGCCCCAAGCAGCTCGCTACGTTGCGCTCCTTCTTTGTAACTCAAAACCCCAACAACACCGTGCTCTATCTCTGGTCCAATGGCGACCTAGCGTCCTCGCCCATCATCAAGGAAATCAAGACATATGTCGGCTCAAGATTGGAGACCAAGATTTACAGCCCCCATGAATTGGCAAAGGACTCGCCAATGGAGGGCTCTGCCCATTTGGATTTCAAGGACAATAGCGGCTATTTGGATGGCGATTTGATCCGTCTGCTGGCCATCTATCGATATGGCGGCATGTGGTTCGATATGGATTCGCTGTTTATCCGAGACATGGCGCCCCTTCTCGAGCATGAATGGCTTTCGCAGTGGGATTGCTTTTTGCCAAACGGTTTCCCCTTCAACGGTGCATTCATGCGCTTCCACAAAAAGTCGCCCTATTTGTGTGAGATGCTATCCGAACTAGCATCCGGGCCATTACCAAGACAAGACACGATTGATTGGGGAGGATACATGTACTATCGCATTTACCGTAGACTGCTGCACCATGGCATTCGTCCCTGGGCTGTTCTTCCTTGGTGCTTCACCGACTCGATGGTCTGCTCTCCCAAGAACTCAATGCCCAATGCTTTTATTGAAACCGAGTTTTCTGAAGAGCGTCTGTTACAAACCTTTGCTTATCATTGGCACAATCAATGGAAGAAGGAGCCTGGCTCCTTGTTTAGATTCCTTGAACAGCGCCATAAAGAAGCCATGGGCTGGTAATTCACATTTATAAGTACATATACACTCTCTCTCTCGCTCTTTTTGTAATTTCTCATTAATATTATTAAAAATACATATATTCTTCACATTAAATTGGTATCATCATTATTTATAAACTATTTTACATCTTCAAATTCAATCAATAATTGACCCGATTGAACAGTATTCCCGGGCTCAATAAAGATCTTTTTGATTTTACCCAAATGCGGTGTGCGTAAAATATTCTGCATCTTCATTGCCTCCACTACAACAAGCTCGCTTCCCTCTATCACATCATCGCCTTCTTTTACAGACACGCTGATGATACGGCCAGGCATCGGGCTGGACACCACTTTGGCCTGTTCTTGGTTGGTTCGGATCTTCATGAACTGAGAATAGGCATGTTGTGTTTGGTTCAATACTTTGACTTTATACTTTTAAAAGAGTGAGTACACCGTATAACAATAATATATATATATATATAATACAGTTTGTTACCTTGCTGCCATGATGCTGAATTCTGAAACCAAGTGCTAATGGATCGAGGTATTGTAACACAAGACTATGGTTAGTGGGTCCAATGATGGAGTGTGCTAAAAGACCGTCCAGCGGCCATTCTGTCGAAAACTCAAATTCATTTTTTCCCAATGAGGCCTGCCTCGAAAGTTGAGTATTATATATATATTTGAAGGGCTCTAAATTCTTACCTTGAATTTTGAATCTTGTAATTGCTGTATTATTAGCCGACTCTCCACCATTTCCTGGCTCTGCTCGTCTGTAATCTGCACCCACAGCTGCTGAGGGTTCATGGATGTCTTACCATGCCAGTGACTCTTGTCCCTTTTGATTTGCAATGCACCTACCACAGCCGTCAAATGCTGCAGGGCCTCACCTTGTAATGTCTCGGTTTGAAATCCTCTTGGATATTCTTCTGCCAGGAAATGGGTGGTGATTTCTTTACCGTCCTGGAAACGAGGGTGGGCAAACACGCCTCGTAGGAGCGGGATATTGTGGGTGACACCTTTGATGACATATTCATCGAGCGCATGCATCATCTTTTGGAGGGCCTCGGGACGGGTTGCGCCATGGGTTGCCAGTTTACAGATGAGCGGATCATACTCGACGTACATCTCTGAGCCTTCCACGAAGCCAGAGTCGCATCTGACACTGCTGGAACATGTAGGTTCCTGGTAGGTGAGCAGTCGACCCACCGAGGGTAAATACTTTGTAGGATCTTCTGCATAAACGCGCGATTCAAATGCCCATCCATTCATCTTGATATCATGCTGCTTCAATAGCAAGGGCTGGTTTGCGGCAGAATACAGCATTTGCTCCACCAAATCCAGTCCGGTAACATATTCCGTGATTGGGTGCTCCACCTGCAGCCTGGTGTTCATTTCCAAAAAGTAAAAGTTGCGCTCCTTGTCCACCAGAAATTCCACGGTTCCTGCCGAATTGTATCCAACGTGCTTTGCAAGCGCAACCGCCTGTTCGCCCATCTTTTGTCTCGTATAGGCGTCCACATGCACACTCGGCGACTCTTCAATCACTTTTTGGTTTCTACGTTGGATCGAACACTCTCGCTCGGGCAAATAAACCACATGCCCAAAGTTATCGCCCAGCACCTGTACCTCAATGTGACGAGGATGGTCAATGTATTTCTCAATCAGCATCCTATCATCGCCAAACGACGACTTGGATTCTTGTTTGGCGAGCTTGAATCCCTCGGCGAGTTCTTGGTCGCTCCTATATAAAGAGCACAAGTCAGTCTCTATCTGGAAATATGGAGAATGGCATCATCAGCTTACCATGCTATGCGCATGCCTTTGCCTCCTCCTCCCGCACTTGCTTTGATCATAACCGGATACCCAATTCCATTTGCAATCTCAATCGCCTCCTGCACCGTCTTCACCTCACCATCATACCCGGGGATACAGTTCACCCCGCTCTCCTTTGCAATCCGCTTGCTTTCAATTTTATCGCCCATCGATGCAATCGCCGTGGCCTTGGGTCCGACAAACGTAATACCGTCCCTCTCGAGCAGCTGAACAAATGTCGGGTTTTCGCTGAGAAACCCGTAGCCGGGGTGGACGGCGTTGGCGCCCGTCTTTTTGACGGCATCCAGAATGTGCTCAATCGAGAGGTACGAGTCGATGGACGCTGCCGATCCAATGCACACTGCCTCGTCGGCAAGCTTGACATGAAGCGCATTTTCATCCAGATCCGAGTAGACGGCGACAGTCTTGATGCCCATTTTACGGGCCGTCTTTATAATGCGACAGGCAATCTCGCCTCGATTGGCTACCAAAAGCTTATCAAAAGTCTAACGCAAAATGTGAGTTTCTCATTAACGCCGAGTCTCTCCCCCTTGATTGTGGTTACCTTTTTGAAAGGTACAATGGGTTGAAATGCCTTTTGGGCCAAGGTCGATTCATACTTTGGTGCGAGAATATAGGGGGATATGATTGGACGGGCTGTTTGTCTAAGCAGAAAAGGCGTTGCTTTCCTTGCTAGACTAAGCAATTGAGACATTGAAGGGTTAAAAATAAAATAAATAAAAACTTTCAAGGAACGGTGGGAATATTTTTTTATGTGAAAATCAAAAATAATGCCTTTTTTATCCGTAACTTGAACGAGTGGTGACTTGCTTTACATGAAGAAAGCATTTTGTCCAAGGTTTTATAGATGAGAATGCTGTTCATATTGAAGAAGGTATACCATTTTAGTGCCTTGATGTCATATTTTGCATTATTATTTTACATTGAATTGCCCCATAGAACAAAGCAGATTATCACCAGCAAACAGGATATATAAACATGTTAATAACACGGTAGAACCTTGTTCTTCCAGAACATGCTTGATGTTTAGGCTGGCATAATGGATAATATTTACTCCATGTTTAGGCCATGGTAACATGTTGCTATGTTCCTCTCTCTCTCTCTCTCTCTCTTTCTATTCATCAGTATCAGTGTACTAGACATAGATATGTGTATGATGACTTGTATGGGCAAAAGCCGAAATGTGATGCTTCTCAAAAGTATTTAATAATAATAATAAGTGTTCTTCCCACGAACAAGCTTCTACTGAGTGTCCCAGATAAATGCTATTCGCAGTTCACTATCGAGAAAAAATTCATTTGGGCGTACTTGATACCAACAACTGTTTTGAGAAGGACCTTACATGTATGAATTGAGGAAAACAAGAGAGAGAAAAAGCCTTTTCATTAGATCCACATGACCAAAAGACAAGAATGGAATACAAATATATAAACAAATTACAAGCGCCGATATTCAACTCGTTTAAAAAAGAAAATGACACGTACATTGTATTTTATTTTCCCTCTTTTTTTTTCTTTTTTTTTTTCTTCTTCTTCTTCTTCACACACACACATATATATATAAAATGGTAAACAAGGCTGTCGTAAAGAATGTATTATCCGGTGATACTGTTATTTTGAGAGGAAAGCCTAGAGCAGGCGGTCCACCCGCTGAAAGACTATTGGCGCTTTCCAACGTCCAAGCACCGAGATTAGGCAACACAACAAGATCTGATGAGGTAAGAATCATCATCATCATCATCATCATCGTCATCATGTAAATTCACTTGAGCTAACTTGTTATAGCCTTTTGGTTTTGGAGCCCGTGAATTCCTGCGCAAATTGGTGGTCGGCAAGGAAGTCGCGTTTGTTCCCGAGTACACAGTACCCACCACAAACCGTGAGTATGGTAGCCTCTTTTTGGCCAATGGAGATAACGTTGCCGAATTGGGTGTCAAGGCAGGCTGGCTCAAGGTCCGTGAGGGTGGAAAGACCCGTGAGGATCAAGAGGAGGCGTTGGAAAAGTTGGGGCAGTTGCAGGATGAGGCAGAGGCTGCTGGTGTTGGTATGTGGGATCAAGACAAGGAGAAGGTAATTTAATAGTCGAGTTGTTGTTATATAAATGTGTTTTGCTTACTGGGAGAATTAGGGTATCCGTGATGTATCCTTTTCTTTTGAGCGTGATGGAATGAACTTTTTAAATAAATATAAGGGAAAGCCTTTGGATGGTAAGTAACGGGGAATTTATACTATTTAAGGGGGGAGGGAAAGCTTTTTCTTGTGTTTTTATCTCAACTCTCTCTCTTTTTTTTCTTTTTTTTTAGCTGTTATTGAACAGGTTCGCGATGGCTCCACTTTTCGTGTTTTGCTTATATTGCCCGACCAATCCCAACAGATTGTAACACTTCATCTCTCTGGTATCAAGGCTCCCAACTGCAAACGTGATAATGTGCCCGAGGACCAGCAGGTGGCCTCTGAGCCTTTCGGTGACGAAGCCAAGTTTTTTGTCGAAACCCGTCTCCTTCAACGCGGTGTCAAGGTCGTCCTTGAGGGCTTGGCCCAATCAGGCGGCCAGAATTTCGTCGGCTCTGTCCAGCATCCTGCAGGTAACATTGCAGAGTTTTTGCTCGCCAATGGTTTGGCCAAGTGTGTTGATTGGAGCATCACCATGACCTCCTCGGGCCCCGCACCCTTAAGAAACGCTGAAAAGGCCGCCAAGGAAAAGAAGCTTCGTCTCTGGCGTGACTTTGTTGGTAAAAAGACCTCCACCGAATCAAATGAATTTGACGCTACTGTCGTCCGCATTGTGACTGGCGATACCGTCGTTGTCAAGACCAAGGCTGGCGCCGAAAGAAAGTTGCAGTTTGCCAGTGTCAAGCAGGCTCCTCGTGGCGCCGGAAGCACCGCCCCTACCTCAAAGTCGAGGGATATGAAGGAAGTGGGTTATCAGTTTGATGCTAGAGAGTTCTTGAGAAAGAAGATGATTGGAAAGCAGGTGCATGTTGTCATTGATTATCACAAGCCTGCAGAAAACGGTTTTGAGGCCAAGGATTGTGCCACCATCATTGCAAACAACCACAACATTGCCGAGCAGTTGGTCTCTCGTGGTTTGGCTACTGTGATTCGTCATCGCAAGGATGACGATAACCGCTCCCACTGCTATGATCAGCTCTTGGTCGCCGAAAAGAAGGCCCAGGATGAGCAAAAGGGTGTGCACAGCCCCAAGGAACAGCCCATTGTGAGAATTGTCGATGCCTCTGAAAATGCCGCCAAGTCACGTCAATTCTTGACCTTCTTGAAACGCAGTGGCAAGATTCCTGCTGTTGTCGAGCATGTGTCCAATGGTTCCCGCATGTTTGTATGGGTGCCCAAGGAAAACTGCAGACTTTCCTTTGTCCTTTCGGGTGTCCGTGCTCCTCGTGTCGGTCGCGCCGCCAACGATAAATCCGAGCCTTATGGCCAAGCATCTCTCGATTTTATCTCAAGCAAATGTCTTCAGCATGATGTCGAAATTGAGATTGATACCGTTGACAAGACAGGCTCCTTTATCGGTTCCATGTTTAGCCAAGGTGAGAACCTCTCCATTGCCTTGCTCCAACGCGGTTTGGCCTCCATCCATTCATTCTCTGCCGATGAATCCAGCTATGCCAACCAGCTCTATGGTGCCGAACGCGAGGCCAAGGATGCAAAGAAAGGTATCTGGGCCGATTTCCAAGAGGAGGAGGAAGTACAGCCCGCCTCCGATGCTGGACCCAACCGCGAATATGTCGATATCGTCGTCTCGGATATCATGAGTGGTTCCCACTTTTACGTTCAAAAGATTACAGATGAAATCCGCAAGCTTGAAACGCTCATGAGCGAGTTGGGCCAGTACCAGAATGGTCGTCCCGCCGACCCTGCATTCAAGGCTCGCGTGGGTGATGCTGTCAGCGCCAAATTTACCGAAGACGACTGCTGGTACCGTGCCAAGGTGCGTCGCATCTCACACGAAGGCATCGAGGTGTTTTATATCGATTTTGGTAACTCCGAAACCCTGTCGTCTACTCGCGTCCGTGCACTTCCAGAGACCTTCAAGACGCTCAAGCCCCAAGCACACGAAGCGACCTTGTCGTTTGTCAAGAGCCCTTCCCGAGACGAGGACTATGGCATCGAGTCGATTGAGCGCTTCAGGGACCTGACTGGCGACAAACAGCTTGTTGCAAATATCGATGCGCGCGAGGGCAACGTGTTGTGCTTGACACTCTATGATTTCCGCAAGTCGACCAGCGCCGAAGTCAGCATCAACTTGGAGATGGTGCAGGACGGACAAGCCTTTGTTACACCCAAGGTGCGTTACGCTCAAGGCAACCAAGCCATTATAAAGACACTTGAGCAGGCTCAGGAAGAGGCAATCAAGCGTAGACGCGGTATGTTTGAGTATGGTGATATCACTGGTAATGAGGATGTTACCAGCACCTTCTAAATTGGATTGTAGCATAAATATATTTTGAAAATATTTCAAAAAAAAATTTTTTTTTTTTTCTTTATTATATAAATTTTGAAACCATATTTTTTTCTTCTTCTTTTTCTTCTTCACCAAAATAATAAAACAATAAAAAGAAGTGACAATAACCCGTTCTCCGAATTCCAACTTTATTTGACTGTTCTCTTATTTGCATGACCATCTTTGCTATTTAAGAGAACACATTCAAAAACTACATTTTCCTTCCTCTTTTTTTTCACCTTTTTTTTAACACACGATTTCAGAACAGGCTTTGAATCCGCCATGGACTTTAGCATTTTATCCATTTATGATGACTTTCTTGCAAACTACTTTTTGGATAACTTGCTGATTTGGTTTCCCACCCTTCGCATGAACTTAAACACTGAATGTGGAGTTGTTGATGCTACAAGCGCCATTCCCATAATTCGACAACTTACACAAGATTTAAATCTTGCTAAAGCGACAAAAGAGCTGATCAAGTAAATATCAAAGGGATAAATACGGGAAGCCCATTGGTGATAAACTTTTACTTTCTAGGACTCCCTATTTCCAAGAGTTTTTGAGAAACAAGCAGGAAAGACAAGTATCCGAGTTTTCACAGCATATGCGACGATATATGTGCATGTAAAATAGATTTGAAACCTTGATGGTTAAAAGTATTAATTATCATCTATTAAAAGGTTTATGCCAACTGCTGGATTTGAGGTCAATTCAACCACTCGATACACAGGTAAAATGGAGGCGCGTATTGTGGCCACCCAAGACTGGAAAGTCGGCCAACACGTCTCATTATGCCAAGGATCAATCGCAAAGCTGACTACTGAAGAAGACGAAAGATTGAAAAGCGAAGGACGTGACTTTAGCGTCATGGTATCGACGCGCAAACGATGTGCTTGTTTGTTCTTGGGTCCTGCCCGATTCATGAATGTAAGCTTCTTGTGTGTGTGTATTTTGATGTTGTTAATAACGTATTTTAATAGCATGATTGTGATGCAAACTGTGAGGTAATTGACCACTTGTAAAGCAAAAGAGACAACAGTATTGATCCACATGCATTTAAAATAGTTCATTATCGTTGGATCAAATGCAGTCACGTTCAAGGTGAATAGGGATATCAAAATGGGCCAAGAAATGACAGTGTTTTATGGAAAGCACTACTTTGGCGAGGACAACTGCGAATGTCTCTGCGCGTCCTGTGAACGGTAAACTGAAACAATAAAATCAAGTCGGACTACAATGTGTGCTTATATAATGCCTGTTTTTAGTCGACAAGAGGGTAGCTTTTCAAAGTCAGGCAAGTCAGTCGCCCTTACTAAACCACCTGTGAAGGAAGACACCTCACCTATTCGTCGCAGCAGTAGAAAACGAAAGGAACCTAACAGTAAGTGTGAGCAAACATCAAAGGAGGAGAAATAGACCTGATTGGTCCAACTCTTAGTTTGGAATTATAATTATATATTTTTAAACAGCAAATCGTGGTTATGGATCGGAAAAGCGTTTAAAAAATGCACATCTAAATCATATCGATCCCAATGATCAGAGTGTAGTATTGGAGCCAAAGGATGGAAATCAAGGTGCTCCTACAAACTCAACCATCACAGATGAAAATACCCTACACCAACTTGAAGATTCGCTTACACCGGATGCTGCAAACGATGATTCTCAACAAATAAACGACACTTCAGCAATTGACGTTGAGGTGCATTCAAAGGATGCAAGCAGTTTACCAGATGATGCAGATGATGACTTACCAGTTGAAGAAGGTCCAATTACAAAAGAAGGTCCAACACAATTATCAAACGACACTATTCAGGCTTCAGCTGATGTGACAGAGCTGGACACGGTGGATTCGTCACAAGAGTGTAATGCGGAATTAGATGGACATGAAGAGATGTCAAATCAAGTTAACGGCTCATCGAGTGAAGAATCGATTGTACCAGATGTTAGTACTTGTGATAAAGAAGAGGGCTTCTCCAATGAGTGTGTACCTGCAGTGGATAACAATTCAATTGCATTGGAAACACCAGACGAAGATACAGCGACTTGTCCTCAGCTTGATGATGACGTGACTATTTTGTCGACAAGTCAAATTGATGATCAACAAATCCAAGTCAGCGATGGTGTACAGGAACAAACACAGGCGAATGAAGAGATTGTTTTGTCTGAAGGCTACAGGAAGCCTGAAATCGAGTGCTCTGAAGGGCTTTCCAAAAGAGCAGATACCAACGCATCGGCTGGAGGAAAGGTAAGTGATACCCACTGTTTTTTATATCAAGAAGGATTCTAATGTCATAAGCGACTTAGGATACAATTCGTATAGTGAAATCAGTGGTTATTGATCTTGCATCTCGCAAAGATCTTCCCGTTCAGAAAAACAGTGTTTCAAAAATTCGTAATCTTCGGATTCCAGCGGACAACGATGATGACCAAGCCGATAAAGATGACGTGAAAATGGCGCTTGAAGAACTAAAGCAAGACATTGAAAAGAAAAATTGTTTAGAATCCACAACAAGAAACTCTCTTTTGCATGACATGCATGCATTCGCTATGGAACGCAACAAAGACCAAGACTTGAATGCTGCTTGTGGAGAAATAACCGTGGACAGTCATGGAAAAAGAAATGAGGCGATTCAAAAAGAGGATTGGCCCAAGTCAACATCTGCTAGTGTTTGTCACAGTGTTGATCTTACTTTGTCGCATAGTGAGACCGCATCCACTTGCTCTGTAACTACACCAGCAGATAATTCAAATGCCCGTGATGATTATACCCTTACTCCCGAACCAGAAAGAGTTTGGAGTATGCCCACCCGTCAAGCTGACTCACTTGAGACTAAGAGTATAAACAAAATGATGGAAGACAGCTTTACTCAAAATAGATCTAATCAAGACAATTGTAGTATAACAAGCCCAAATCCTAACGTCATTGCTGAAGAAGGTCCAGAAACTACCACTCAATCACTAGACATTTCAACTATACAACAATTGGATCATTCTAAACATCAGCAAGAGAAAAACGAAATGATGGGTGGGTTGTGCCGAAGCGATACCAGTTACTCTAATGACTCAACATGTTTCAGCTCAAATGATTTTGATACAACCGACACAAATAGCTCAGTTTCGATATCATTTAATAACAATGATATATACACACAACAGGGTGATCAAGAAGAACCTGGTCATCATCACCAAGATGTCTGTTCGACTCTTGATTTGAAAGACAAGAGCCCAGATGCAACTACGGTTAATGCCACACCTGCCAGCGCTGATACCCACGACATAACCAACGAGAAAGATGTGCAATCGAATACACCCATATCACCTCTTATTCATATATCCGAATCTGTTGATAGTTCATCTTGTACTAGTAAAACAACCACACTCGATAATGCATCCAATTACGTTGACACATCAGATTCCTTAGAACTATCCACTACCACCAGCAACATAGATGCAAACACACCTTTAATGAATACCGACACTGCAGTGATCAATACTACAACACCTCCTGTTTTAGACAATACCGGTGATACAGATATAAACACATCTTTAATGAATACCGACACTGCAGTGATCAATACTACAACACCTCCTGTTTTAGACAATGCCGGTGATACAGATACAACTACTGGTATTTTATTTTACATCATTTATCGTCATTATAATAATACTGCAATGGTCTAATTCATATTTTTTTTCTTCTTTCGAAACAACAGATAGTTCTCGTTTGAAAACTAGAATACCCTCAAAACCTATAAAACGATGCTGTCCCGAGTTCGATGCATATAACCAAGGTGGTGATCCCACTCAAACAATGTGTCCAAGATGCACTCGACACTTGGCAATCTTTGGAGTTGAATGGCCCAAGCGGATAGGCAGACGACGACCCAAGAACAAAGTCAAGGGCACCAAAGCTAACCTGAAAAAAGATGTCCGAATAAAACCAACCATTCCAAAACAACGTGCCAATCCATCAACACATATAGACTTTAATAATCAAGGCATGCAGTCTCAAGTATTGGAACCAGAAATAAATCAGGAAAAAAGTGGAACTGGTCTTCCGCTTGATAACCCTGAAAACACCCCAAGCATGGATCTGCCTGATGGTACTAGTGACACGGCCAAGACAAAACCAGAGAAACCTAAAGCCAGGGGGCCTTATTACTATTACGAGGTTGTCCCCATAGATGAAGTTCCTGAACCAGAGCCCATCTTGGAGCATCCAACAAAACCTTACGCTCTTAGAAGGAAGCCTGGTAATGACAATACTGAATCAGATGCTGCACCTAAACCAGTACAACAGGTCAAAAGAATAAGACCTCCAAGAATAAGACCTCCAAGAACCCGTTCTAAAACTAAAAAGAAGACCCGTTCCAAGAAACCACAAGAACCAAGTAATAGACCTCCTCCAAGACCATCGAGATCTCACGGGTTAAACGAAAAGTTTTATTGCTATAAGTGGGTGTTAGAATATGACTATGGTGAAGAAGAAATCCCCATCATCGAGGTCCCTGACCAGCCATATCCTTTCCGGGCATCACTGAGAAACCATAAAAAGAATAGCGAGCAGGAAATAGGTGATGCCACTCAGTCTCAACAACCCCTTTTAAATGAAGCTTGCAAGGAAACACAAGCTGTTGCTGGCGAAGCGGCATCAGAAGAGTCTGATACATCAAAGAAGGATACGATAAAACAAAACGATGATAATGACTCCTTGCCCAACAACACAAACGTTCACCTTCCAGCCTATATAAACGAGAATTCCGATAAAAGAAACAATCAATCCAAAGATGCTACCCAGAGATCAGAAGAAGCTCCTCCTCTTCAACAAGGCGTAAAACAAAAAACGGATAAAAAAAAGGCTCCTTCATCGAAAGATATGAACGGACCCACGGATTCATCCAATACAACGTCTCAAAGCTCTGGCACCAGTAAACCTTCTCAAGATGCTGAACCTTTGGTTCCAAGAACCACCCGAAGTAGAACAAGGTCATCATCAAAGTATTCTCCCGTCAAAACAAGGAATGAAAACAAGCCTGAGCAAACACTAAAAGACAATACGCATCGGGAGCTAAGAAAACGTGTATTTGGTCGTGTGGAAAAACCAGAGTATGAACCTCTGTCAAAACGACCATGCCACAATGAAAAGGAAGACATTGCACCGAGCACACCAATCGTATCCTATTCAACAAGAGCGAGTGTGCATGCAAATAAACTTACTCGTTAATTCCCCATGTATAGCAATTTTTTTTAAAAAAAAAAGAAAAAAAAACGGTTAATAAATAAAATATATTCTTCACTTGTATAAATAGAAAAAACTTATATATATATATATATATATAGCAGCAGTTGTAAAAAAAAAAAGGTAGAATTAGATGACTGTGTTATCAGAGATTGGTGGAACTGCAAGGAGAAGCTCCTCCATCTCAATAATTGTATTGTTTCTATTTTTGAATAAAGTTTTAAAACTCTTAGATAAGAAGATTCATCTTGACCATTCAAAAGAGAAAAAATCAAGTAAATACTTTATTATAAAATGGTTCACTCTGGATTTATGTTGTTCAAAACAATCTATAAAGTCTTTGACTTTCTTTGAGTCGTGTAAGCTACATTCAAGGTCTTGAATGCTTTTGTTAGTGCATAGCCCATAATTGATACACCCATCAAAGTTATTGCAATTAGTATAATATAAAGATCAATATTATGAGCTCTGATGAAGGACAATCTTCGAGAAGCAGCATAGCGATGTGGAACCTCGCCGTTGACATGTGAAAATAGCACTTCTTCTACCACATCAGCACCCATCTTGGGACCGTTACGTGAACGAATCTGAACAATCGCTTGCATGCGTTTTAGGCTGTCTTTGATTTTGCCGTCCTTGTCTGAGACCACCCGTTTTATCTCTTCGGTTAACTTCTTTGAGCTTATGGGAAGCCTTATGGATACACCCAAGTTTGCTCTATGGATTGACATGGCATTTCCAAACTGATCCGCATACGATGGAAACAATACCATCCGAACACCAGCGTACATGGATTCGACACAAGAGCCATACCCACCATGAGAGACAAATACATGAGTGGATGGGTGGGTGAGTAGAGCGATTTGAGGAACCCATTTATCAAAACGTATGTCAGGATATTTCTTATCAAACATATCCCTGATGAAATAGGTAGTGTTTGATGAGGTTGTAATGGAACCAGGAAAATGCTTTTGAGAGTGTATTATTGCCCATACAATGCCATCGATCTCTCCGAATTCAAGATTTTCCAAAAGGCTTGTCAGAATAAGACCAATGGTATTTCTAGAAGGTGTTGCATGCTGGCCAAATGATACGTATGCTATTTTTTTATGCTTAGAGAGGTAGTCCTCCAAGTCTTGAGTTAAAGTAGGATGTTCTTTTGGTATAATGGGACCGACTTGTTCAACAAGTGAACTCAAAGGTCGTGGTGCTGCGATTCCAAAGAAGCTATTGACAAGTTTCACACTGTCTCCCCATGCTTCTGATGGATTTAAAGGGGTGTCGACACCAAAAGATTTTTTTAGGGCCACAATTTCGTTAAATAAACCTTTAAAAGCAGACATAATCTCAAACGGTTCAATAAAATAGTCTTTAAACCGTTTATAGATACTTTGATGCTCTGTTGAAAAATCATCTACAGTCATACCAAGAACGTTAACGTAAGGGGCATCCGATTCTATCATAATCCATGTTTGAGAAATCAGTTTGAGAAATCAGTTTGAGAAATCAGTTTGAGAAATCAGTTTTGTTGTTGCATATACTATCATTATTTCATATACCTTGGCTCATCTCGAGCACGGAAGTTACGATAAAAGGTATCCCTAGTTTTCTTGAGGCATCCACACATGCTTCAGAAAAATGATCACAGAGCATCAGGTCAATATTATAGGTCTTGATAAAGTCAAGTAAAGCCAGATAATCTACACAATATGATGTGAATAGAGCAAAACATTTGCTTCTTTCTTTTAATAGTACTATACCTTTGCTCCATGCGTTTTTAATTGCTGTTCCGATTTCAAGCTTCATTTGTATATCAGAAGTTCGTTCTTCAAGAGCAGCGAAGACAAGGTTTTTATCGCCAAATTCCAGATCTGGTCCAAGTAATATTGTATTGATCCCAGGAAATGACTTGGCACAGCGGATACCATCATTCTGTAATAAATAAAGAAATATATAGAAAAGTGCTCAATGCCTGCTCTATTTGAAAAGAGAGAAAAAGGGCTTACCTTTGCAATAAAAGAGACATTATGACCTCGATTTTGTAGCTCATTTAATACAACCAAAACCCAATTGTAATGCGATGAACCACCAAATATTGCTGAAAATCCAATGTTTTTTGGTTCACCATATGACTCTGTTAAGGACAGGATATTGTCTCTATGGAGAGCAAAACAGAATGTTGAAAGGCATAGCAAGCTACCTATAGTTGTAATTGATCTAAAAAATTTCATATCTAAAGAGACTTTACAATTAAATTTGAGTTTACAGTACGCTTTTATATAGTCTTGAGCTTTATTATTTTGTTTTTTTTTCCCCTCAGTTTGGACAATCCTACAGCGTTAAAAATGGGAATGATCGTTACTATAAATACAAGCATTTGATTGATCTAGCGCCATTTCGTCTGTCTTGTGCGCTTTATATATTTGTTACACTATAATGACATATATATTAAAATTGCACTAGCATTTTTATTCTTATGATTTTCAAACTAATTGATAAACACTTTTTCATGTCAGCTAAAAATCTGTAGACGCAAAATTAACGACAATCACACTTTGCATTAAATAATGACGGGATGCAGCATTAAATTTTGACAACCTCGTTGATCTTCTGATTGGAACTTTTTTTTTTGTTTGATTTATAACTTTGGAAGCGGAAACTGATGATCAGTTGATGAACTCAAATGTTCCATCCAAATCCAACTTCACTCAGCCAAG